>CABHPR010105461.1:0-14214 GCA_902168415.1 Peromyscus melanophrys
TAATAGAAAACTTTATTAGACATTTTCAGCTTTCGTTATGAATCTCAAATCTCTACCAATGGTAATTGGAAGGCAACCTTTCCCAAAGGGCAGCTATTTAGTGTATCATATGAGGTATGTGTTCTTTCTCCTGATAGGAACATGTTTCATCAAAATCTTTACAGAAAATAAAATACCTGAGCTACCAACTATACAGCAAAACCAGCCTTTTAAAAATATGTGTGTGTGTGTGTGTGTGTGTGTGTGTGTGTGTGTGTGTGTGTGTTTGGAGTCAGGGTCTCAGAAGACCATCAAATTTTCATCATAGGGATCAAATGACCAACAGCTTAGTTACCCATTCCCCTCATAGGTATCCAGTAGCTTCCTTTCACATTCCCATGTCTGGGAAACACAATTGTCTTATCTAACACCAAGAAAATTCAGCCTAGACCTCACACAAAACGATAGTCGCTACTGCAGCAATTTAAAAGAGAAATGTGCAGAGTACTTCTATCACCTCCTGGAGATACTGAAAGGGTCTCAGACGTCTAATCTGTTATCGATCGATTGCCATAATATTCTGCGATAGCAGTAGCTGCAGGCATGAGAAGTAGGGGAAGACCAGAGGAGGAGATGAAATAAGCACATGGATGAGCCTGGGAAGCTTCAAAGCAATAGCAACTGATGGCTTTAAAGCATCGTATGTCTCTGGAAGCCAGGGGTGGATTGTTGTTCTTTTGCAAGAGAAGGGCAAGCACAAAGGCCGCTCTCCAGTGGTACCAGCTACTGTTGTTAACCTGCGTTCCTGCCAGGCGTCCCAGCACATTGCAGCAAAACTCAAGCAGAAAAGCCTTCAAACTACAGGTTCCATTCTACATTACAGGCCAAGCTGTGTGTAACTGCCATGGCATTACGCTGATGGACTTGTGATGGGGTCCTGCGGAGTTCTTGCTCTATGGACCGCAGAGCACCATGGGAAGACTTGTGGCCGTTTCTGATGAAGCTGATCACATATGTTCTTCCTTGTATCAGAATTCTGAGTCTTTTCTGGTTGGTAAAGGTTCTGCCGTTTGTCTCTGACTGAGGTCAAGTGGCCTAGTGTAGCTGTGTTCAAACTGAGAGAACTCCCTTTTTCAAACATTTTCAAACAGCACCACTGTTCAGGTGCTAACAGAGATGGCAAAAGAATTGCTGTTATCTCCACTAGCCAAGAAAGGAGAAAACCCTAAAACTATGGCGAGAGCATCAGTTTTAACCAACTAATTCAACAAATTCACACGAAAGCACGTTCCACTTAGGGGATTTGAATTTGTGGAGATAGTGGCTGGCTGGGCTATTGCAAAGGATGTGATCAATGAACTTGAGTCTGTGGCCTTCCAAATGAGACTACACCAGTCACATGGATATAAGCAAGCAACTTCTGTTTACAAGATATGGTTAAATTAAAGCCATTAAGCACTGCTACAACTGCAGTCTAGGGCATTTATCTGACAACTTTATATTTCCAAGGACATAGGTTAAGTGCAAGAGGGAAATTTAGCATGCACCAGCCCCTAATATCTACATAAAATATAGAATTTCATGACATTATTGGCCTCACTGGAGAAGGAGTTCTCAAGATTTCACAAGCCCTACAACCTGGTAATAGCTGGGATTTCATCCTAAAATGCCAACAACTCTCAAGTCTGCAGGTTTCCATTCTTTCATTGCTGAAAGGTATTCAGCTCCATCTCTGGAGTGCCTTTCTTGTGTTGTTGAGAAGATATATGTTCCAATGACCTATTTTATTAAAATCACTAATCATTAGGAAATGCAAATCAAAGAAAGCCATAATGGGGGAGTGTCTCACACCAGTTAGAAAGGTTAGTGTCAAAAAGACAAGCAAATTAGGAAATGCTGATAAGGCTGTAGAGAAAGAACAACTCTGTTTATATGGATTTTTGGTAGGAATGTAAATTAGGATAGCCACTATGGAATGTGGTATGGCAATTTCTTTAATGCTAAAAATAGAAATACTATATGATTCACCTATTACACTACTGAGAATAAAACCAAGAGAAATAAGTCATTATATTAAAGACATGCTGCGCTTCCATTTTTAGTACTGCACTGTTTAAATAATCAGAAATGGAAGCAGCTAATGTGTATATTGGTAATCTAGGTGTCCATCAGCAGCTGATCTTATAGAATGACAAATAGAATAATGGACATTAATGATGAAGAATGGCAGAGTTGAGGAGGGTTAGAGTGAGATTGGGTAACAACTAACCAAAATACAGTTAGGTAGAATTCATTCTAGTGTTTTATGTCTCAGTAGGCTACCTATAGTCTACAATAATGTATTACATATTTCAAATAACAAAAAAAGTATAGTCTAAAGTCTATCACCTCATAGAAATGACAAAGGCTTGACAAAATGGAACTGATAATGAACATAATTTGGTCATTATATGTTACACACATGTATCAAATTATTTAAAAATATTGTGTCAATTAAATTTTCTCCTAAAATTGTAAAAGAAAGAGAGATTACATACAATAGAATATAAGCCATGAAGACTAATAAAAATCTGACACATTGTTTAACAACAAAAGAGTTTGTGATTAAGATGATATGCTTACCAAGCTGTTTCTTCAGGCTACAAAGATGGAGGGCGACTCATGGCTGTAAGATGTAGCCACAATAGTGCAGCCCAACCATCCAAACCAGGAGGAATAAGGGTTTTGAGCTACGGAGTGTTGAGTGGGAGAACTAGGGGTACGAAATAAAGAAGACAAAATTGCTGAGAGCAAGAGGTCTTGTACAGCTGATGACTCATGCCAAGCAAGTTTATTAAGAAGTAAGGCACCGTCTATACTATTAGTGCAGGGGTGGGGTATGCAAGGTCAGCAGAGAGCCGAGTCAGACAACGTTGGCAAAGAGAAAACTGGATACCTCAGACTGATAACCACAGCCCAGGGGGAAATGTCAAGTCCCCAGAAGCTGCAACCTTGACTCCTCTGAGGAGGCACTAGCTCCAGGCCTAGACTGGTCTTGCCAAGTCCACTCCTGGACAAGGACACAAAACTAAAGTTTCTTTTTTCCTTTCATTGGGGCCTCTGTGAAAGTCTTGGATCAGTCTGACTCCCCACAGCCTGAATGTCTCCCTACTGGTGCTATAGGCAAGACACTATCCTTAGAATCTCTCATTCTTTAAAGGAAATTGCCCCCCAAATAAGATGCAAATAATTTAACCAGAAATAAGGCTAGGAAAGGATGTCACAAGGTTTCAGAATGGGAAGCTGCTTAGCCAGTGGACACAATGATGCAAGAACAATTCATGGGTCAGTTCTCTTTATTATAAATGAAGAAACCAACTACAAAGCTGTAGTCAAGATGAGGGCAAATTCAGTTAAATTGCAACCAGTATGAAAATCTGAGGTATCGGCTCATCACAGCCCCACTCCCAGCAAAGTGTTACACCAACCAAGACAAAAGTTCAAGACAAAAGATTTTCCCTGGAGAGAGACAGAATCCTGATGTATGTGCCCAACACTGTGACTCTCTTGCAGAAGGAAAGGAACTATTTGAGATGCAGGCCTTTGTCGCATATGTCTTGGTGAGGGCCTACTGAGAACAAGAGCTAGCTGGAACAGTGTAAGGTCTGTTTATCTTGGTTGGGATTAGGTCATGTATCTTTGAGTCAGAGCTCATATTTTCTCTACTTTATACTTTTGTCTTTACTGATTATATTTTAACCATGTCCTTTAAGTAGAGTCCAGAACTTGTAGTTCTTCTAGCTGCAATCACCTGTTACTGTATTGGAGCCCTGTTGGGTCAGCAAGGTGTTGAGGAGAGGTGACATTTTACAGTCCTATGACAAGACAGGTCTTGTCTTGAGCCCAACTTGGGCATTTGGGGGAGGGGGGGGGGCTAGTGAGCTACAATCTACAAGGCAAGTCAAACCTTCATCAGCTACATTGATAAGCTGGTGTCCCTGGCATCAGACCAGGGCATAATTCACCATAGCTGTATGCAGGCAGAAGTTTATGTCCCACCAGCAACTCACAAATACCTAGCAGTTGCTTCCCAAATAATTCACTCAGATGCTTAATATTATTTATAAATGCTTGGCTGGTAGCTCAGACTTATTACTAACTAGCTCTTATACTTAAATTAATCCATAATTCTTACCTGTGTTTAGCCACATGACTTGGTACCTTTTCTCAGTACAACATTCTCATCTTGCTTCCTCTGTGTCTGCTGGAGACTCCCGACTCCACTTTTTTTCTTCCCAGCATTCTCAGTTTGGCTTTCCCGCATAACTTCCTGTCCAGCTTCCAGCCTGTGAGCTTTTTATTAACCAAAGAGAGCAACATATATTCACAACATACAGAAGGAACATCCCACTGCAGCTGTAGGGTCTTCACTGTGAGAATATGCTGTCTCCTGAAGGTAAGGATCAGAACGATAGGTACCCTGCTGAGATCGGGCCTTTTGAATGCTTTAATTCTCTAGTAAGTCTACAGAGTCTCCATTAACTCATCTTGTATAGTTCATAGTGCTCCTGCTGATCATTGCTTCTGCTGAGAGAGTTCTACTCCTGGGATTCTTTCCATTAAACCATGAGCCTCCAGATCGATCCAGCCACCTTGTTTTGAGGAAATGACTTTCCTGGAATCTCAGTTCTCTGATGAGCCTGGGGAAAGTGGGTTGTCTTTTATTTTTTCCTTACATGCTGTACCAGAGACAATATTTATTTCCTCAAAACAGTATTTATAATTTTCCATTTTATTCATTGTAAAGCTGATATTGGGAATCTAAAATTCCAAGTTATAAAGCAAGAAGTACATTAAGAAATAAATAAACTGCCATTTTGTCCTATTGACAGTGTCCTTTGCCTTACAGAAACTTTTCAGTTTCATGAGGTCTCATTTATTGTCACTCTTAGTGCCTGCACAATTGGTGTTCTGTTCAGGAAGTTGTCTCCTGTGCCAATGTGTTCAAGGCTGTTTCTCACTTTCTCTCCTATTAGGTTCAATGTAAACTGGATTTGTGTTGAGGTCTTTGATCTACTTGGACTTGAGTTTTATGCAGGGGGACAGATATGGATCTATTTGCATTCTTCTACATGTCAACATCCAATTATGCCAGCATCATTTGTTGAAGGTGCTTTCTTTTTTCCATTGTATAATTTTGGCTTCTTTGTCAAAGATCATATGTCCATATGTGTGTGGATTTATGTCTGGGTCTTTGATTTGATTCCATTGATTCACCTGTCTGTTTTTTTTACCAATTCCATACTGCTTTTATTATTATAGCTCTATAGTAGATCTTGAGATCAGGGATGGTGATACCTCTGGCAGTTCTTCTATTGTACAGGACTGTGTTAGCAATAGTGCATATACAGCCTGAACTGGCCATCTCCTGTGATCAGATTGGTGACTATCCCAGTTGTCATCAGACAGCCTTCATCCAGTAACTGATGGAAACAGATGCAGAGACCCATAGCCAAACATTAGTCCAAGCTTGGGAAATCCTGTTGAAGAGAGAGAGAGAGAGGAAGGATTGTAGAAGCCAGAGGTGTCAAAGACATTACAACAGAACCCGCAGAATCAACTAACCTGGCTCACAGGGACTCACAGAGTCTAAACCAACAACCAGGGAGCCTACATGGGACTGATAGGCCCTCTACATATATGTGACAGTTGTGTAGCTTGGTCTACTTGTGGGATTCCTAACAATAGAAGCAGGGGCTGTCCCTAACACTTTGGCTAGCTCTTGGGAACCTATTCCTCATACTGGATTGCCTTGCCCAGCCTTAATACAAAGGGAAGTGCTTAGTCTTACTGCAACTTTGATATGCCATGCTTTGTTGATACTCATGGGAAGTCTGCCCATTTCTGGACAAACATAGAGGCATGGATTGGGGTGGGGATGGGAGAAGAGGAGGGAAGGGAAACTGTGTTTGGTATGTAGAATAAATAAATAAATAAATTAATTAATTAAAAATTTAAAAAGTGAAGCAAGCAGTTTTCTGTAACTTGAATATTAAAAGGTCTTTTTAATAAAAACCTGGTACCAGATATTGGTGTAAATGGTGAAAGATCAGAGAGACAAAAAAACAAGCCACAGCCACGTTTTACCTCTAGGACTCTTCAGCCTGAAAAGGCCTCTAGTTCTTGTCTCCTCATGCCTTGTATACCTTTCTCCATGCAGCCACATTTCCTGGGATTAAAGGCATATATGCTTCCCAAGCAAAGGCATGAGATCTCAAGTGCTGGGATTACAGGTGTGTGCCACCACTGCCTGGCATCTATGTTTAATCTAGTGGCTTGTTCTGTTCTCTGATCTTCAGACAAACTTTATTAGGGTACACAATATATCACCACATTTCCCCTTTTTGTCTAATATAATAATGAAGGTTATAATTAATATAAGAAAAACAATATACAATAAGTATATATAATATATACAGTCAAGAATTACATTAGCATTGTACAGTCCATTAACATTTGACAAATTCAGAGAAAATACTCCATTATCAATCCTATTTTGATGAGTTCAAAATGTTGTACCTAATTCACTTTCTATCCTAACTTGTATTACCAACCGAAAACTATCTTTTGATGTCTTTCAAACTTACACACTTTACACCTATTTAGTGAGTTTCTTTTCTGAATTTGTTAACAAAGAAAACTATAACTATCTAGTCTTCAACTCCCTCAGAAACCTGAGAATGAAATAATATTAACTGAGTAAGTAGGAAGTGCAAACAAGCGATTTCCAAAAAATATGAGAAATGACAGAAACAGCCAGCTGCCTGGACAATCATCCAAGATTCCTATGCAATGTTGGGGTGTCTGTCCTCAGCCTACAGGCTTAGCATATCTGACAGACTCATCTGTGAAGCAGGATTTTTCTGAAGGGCTCTCCTACTTTGTCTTGGCGAAGTTCAGTAGTCCTTTCTTTTGTGTCCTGCTTGTCCATTTTGGACAGTATACTCTCAGCAGTTGTGGCAAGGACACTTTCTTGCCCAGTGGCTAACTTTTGCCATAAAGAAAGTAAACTCCATAAGGAGTTTCTTTGATGCCCATCATCTTCTCTAAAGTAGGTTGGTGCTGCCAGGAGCAGACATGTCTCATTGCCATTTAAAAAAAAAAGAATCTATGTTATTAAAATATCTTAAATGCCATATTCTGTAGATCTCTGAAGTGTTTGAAGATGACTTGTTTATCTAAAATATATCTATTTGACCTTGAAAACATACCTAAAGGACTAGAAAATTGCATTACATTGCTAAATGAGTTGTATAGGTACAATACCTTGAACAAAATTAGAAACGTATATTCAGTATGTTCTAACAAAAATAATCTCAACTTTGTATCAATATTACAAAATTTGTATACAATATACAAAAATCCAATCCAATATAAAATATTTAAAACTGGTAGTTACTTTTAAAAAGTAGATTAAATAATCTACCTTTTTATCTTATCATATCTATATCCTCTCTTTTTTCTTTTCAGAATAGATTCATTAATCTACCCTTTTATCCTATTATTTCTGTGTCTCTTTTTCAGAGTAGATTCAATAATCTACCTTTTATCTTACCATATCTATATCTTTTTTTCAGTGTAGATTTAATAATCTACATTTTATCCTATTTTTTTCTATATAATATATTTCTATTTCATATCCTCCTTTCTTCTTTTAGAAAGAGATAGACTATGACCGATAACAATTTCTAACTAACCCCAAAACAGACACAAACATCCATAATCCATTTTTTGGGGGAATGTGGGCATAGTTTTCTAGGCTACTTCCTGCTGACTAGGGGCACTGGTAGTCTTATGGGGACACAAAGAAAATTTGTGATTATGGTTAAGTCCTGATTGGAGTAGTCTGCAAGGCTGTATTATCTCAGCTAGCCATCTTGATATTGTCCTGAGCAGTTTGTAGTCCAAAACCAATCTTTGGGTGGTATTTGTCAGCTTAATGGCATTATCATAGTCTTGATGGAATCATCATTGTGGGGTCCCATCATCTTTGTGGAGACTTCTAAGTTGCTGTTACGCATGATCATGGTTCACTGCAGAAAATCTTTTTCATGGGACATTTTTTTCTGGATGATTTGTCATTGTTCTTCAGATGTCTCATTTCTCCAACATTCTTCAGATTCCTTAGCCTTCATTCTCCTGAAAGACAAAAACAAAATCCTCCCCCAACCCTAACTTTGGGGAGGTTCCCTTTTGGCAAGTTATAGCTGATCAAATGAAAAGCATTTGTTAGTAGTATAAGTTTAAATTGAATGGTCACAATGGTTGATGAACAATCACCTCTTCTAATTAAGAGGTCTCTCTTGTTGAAATGGAAACTTTATCAGTTTTGATGGTATCCATAGCTTTTCTTCTCCTGTAGAAACAAAAGCAAAACTTTGTTCCCAACATAATACATATCCTGGTTTGCATTCTGAGGTCAGCACATCTTTAAAGTATATAGGCTAATTTAATTCTGTAGTTTTTTTTCTATTATCCAATGTCTCTCTGCAGCTGTTGTTCCTTTCTCATTAGCATTGAGAAAATTCAAAGTTAGTAGGGCATTATGTAATCTATTTCTGAGGGTCTTTGTTACCCCTTTGTGTTTATTTATTATATCCTTTAGAGTTCAGTTTTATCTTTCTATAACTGCTTGGTCCATAGGATTGTGTGGTATACCTGTAATACGCTTTATATTGTAATAAGCAAAAAACTGTTTCATTTTACCAGAGACATATGCTGGAGCATTGCCAGTTTTAATTTGTACAGGTATACCCATGATGGCTATAACATCTAGCAAATGCGTGATTACAGAATCAGCCTTTTCAGAACTTGGAGCAGTTGCCCATTGAAATCCTGAATAGGTATCAATGTTTTGGTGTACATATTTCAATTTTCCAAATTCTACAGAATGAAACACATCCATCTGCCAGATTTCATTCCTTGGAGTACCCTTTGGGTTACATCCTGCTGGTAGTAGAGTTTGATTATATAAAGAACAAGTAAGACATTTCCTTATAATTTCTTTGGCTTGTTGCCAGGTTGTGGAAAAATCTTTTTTTAAACCTTTATTATTGACATGATATATTTTTTATGAAACTCTGAGACCTCCAGCACATTTCCTATCCAATAGTTGATCAATCACACCATTGCCTTATGCTAGAGGGCCTGGCAAACCTGTATGGAATTGGATGTGAGTTATATATAAGGGATGATTCCTATTCCTGATTATTTCTAGTGACAATAAATAATGAAGTTAATTCTGAATCACTAAGGATAAATCCAGCAGTTTCAATGTGTAAGACCACTCTTTCTGCATACTGAGAGACAGTAACTATGTTGAGAGTTTCCGTAAAATCCATTAATATCAACAGAATGGCATATAATTCCGATTTTTGGACAGAATTATAAGGATTTTGAATCACCTCACTTAAATTTTCTGATTTTTAACCTGCCTTTCCTTTTTGGTTTGCATCAGTATAAAATGCAGGGCCTCCAGATATTGGTATTTCTTGCATAATGTGAGGCAGGATCTAGTTAGTTCACTTTATAAGTGGAATTCTATTGCTTTTGGGATATTTGTTGTTAATCTCTCCCAAAATATTACTGCAAGCTCATTGCCAAGGTTAACTTTCTGCCCATAATTTGTCAATTTCGTCATTAGTTAAAGGAACTACAATTTCTGCTGGGTCTATTCCCTCTAATTGACAAAGTCTCTCTTTTTCTTTTAAAATCAACTCAGAGATCTTTTCCACATAAGTTTTTAATTTTTTACTCTTTATTTGGTAGAAATATCCATTCCAATATAATATCTTCCCTCTGCATTAAAATTCCTATAGGAGAATGCTTAGAGGGTAAAATAACCAAAATGCAATCAAGCATTGGATCCACACGATCCACATGTGCATCCTTTATTTTCTTCTCCACCAAGGTCAATTCTCTCTCAGCTTCAGCTGATAATTCTCTTGGACTATTTAAGTCCTTGTTACCCTCTAAGGTTTTGAACAAATTACTCAGTTCATCATTTTTTACCCCAACATTGGTCCATAGATAGGAAATGTTTCTGAATAATCTTTGAAAACCATTAAGAGTTTGCAATTGATCTCTTCTAATTTGCACCTTTTGAGGTCTAATTTTTTGTAGACCTATTTTATATCCTAAATAATTAATAGAATTTCCTCTTTGTATCTTTTCAGGAGCAATTTGTAACCCCCAACAACGCAAAATTTTCTTTACTTCTTCAAACATTCTTTCTAAAGTATCTGCATTTGAACCAGCTAGTAAAATGTAGTCCATGTAATGGTAAACTATAGATTGAGGAATTGTTTATGTATTACTTCCAGTGCTGTCATACAAAATATTGGCACAGGGTTGAGCTATTTAACATGCTTTGTGGGAGAACCTTTCATTGATATCTCTTAACAGGCTGAGAATTATTATAAGTAGGCACTGTAAAGGCAAATTTTTCTCTGTCTTTTTCTTGTAAGGATATTGAGAAGAAACAGTCTTTTAAATCAATAACTATAAGAGGCCATCATTTAGGTAACAAAGAAGGCAAAGGAATACCAGATTGTAGAGGTCCATTGGCCATCCCATGCTCTATTTCACTTGAGATAATGTTCCAATCCCTAACAGCTGAATATTTACCTCCTGAAGAGGCCAATTTGGATGCCCACATTCTGGTGCAATTATTGTTACATCTGCAACTGTGTCTATAAGACCTTCTATGAGAACATTATTTATATGTATTTTAAATTTTGGTCTTTGCTCATTTATAGAAGTTTGCCCAAAAAAATGCTTTATGGTTTCTCCAGAATTTTTTGTTCTCTCTTCTATAGCTGTTCTATCACCCTGAGCAGTATTTTTTTTTTTACAAAAGGCATTAAGTTCTTTAACTGTTGTGAGAAGGAGTTTCTTCTATGATGACAGAAAAGGACTGAATGGAATTTGCCATGTGAGAGGCCCCTCATGGAGTTTCATGATGGCAAAGGCAGAGGATTACCTTGTCTGTCCCTTGTTGATCTACATTTATTAGTCCAATGTCTGCTTTTGCCACATCTTCTGAATAATCCAGAAGGGAGGGGCATTCTGTTGGAATTATTCCTTGAAAAAACATTGTTTCTAATAATGCCCTGTTTACAATCCCTTTTTAGGTGACCTTGTGTACCACAATTGAAACATTTGATGTTTTGATTTTTTTTCAAACCTCTGGAAATCACCTCTGCTATCCAAGAATCATCATGATCATGAGATTCAATGTTAATTGTAACTCAGATCCATTCCTCCAAGGTTGCTGATTTTGCCTTTAATGGCCTAATTACCCTTTTGCATTGTGCATTAGCATTTTCAAAAGCCAGAGATTCAATAATTATTTGTCTTGCATCTGAATTTGGTATCAATCTATTTACTGCTGGAGTTAATCTTTGTAAGAAATCAGTGAAGGTTTCTTTTGGGCCCTGTATAACTTTTGTAAATGACTCAATTTTCTTTCCTACTTCTTCAATTCTGTCCCAAACATTCAAGGCTGCCATTTGGAATAAGAGTGTGGTCATCATATAAAGATTGTCTTTGTATATCAGCATAATCACCCTCTCCAAGAAGATGATCTTGGGAGATTTCAATACCATTAGCCCTACTTTATTGTTCAATGGTCTTGGCCTCATCCTTCCACCAGGGTCTCCATTGTAATTGGAGATCAGCCTCCAAAACTGCTGTAACCAAATCTCTCCAATCTTGAGGGAAAATTCTATTACAAGTTGACCACGAGTTTAACATCTGCTTTATGAAAGATGAGTGGATGAGACTATTGCTTCTTTGAATCTCCTTAAATCTAACATTTGTACAGGAGTCTAATCAGCTCATATCCAGTCTTGCGGATATCTATCATGTAGTAGTTCCTGTAAGGTTACTAGATAAATTAAGGTTGGCTATTTGAAAGCCCTAAGCTGTTTCTCTATAACCTTGTAATGCAATGCTGAGATTGGTTCTCCTTTAAATTCTTCTATCTGGATCTAAATAGCTCTATGATCTATTTTAACAAGTTTTTCAAAAATTTTTATTTAGTCACTCCTATTAACCAATATTTTGATGATAAAACAGATACGATCAAACAAATAATATTTATAATTGACATTATATAAATCCTATCAACATTAATTATCCTCTCATTTAGTTGTTCCATTTTCAGAGACCAAACTCCCTCCATTGTAAAAATGTTTCCCATATTTTAATGTAGGAAAAAACTTTCTTTTAACTAGTTCCTCCCTTTAAGAAATCCTAATTGACTCACCAAATCTGCTGACAATGATGATTCAGATGACAGTGTGGCATCAGCCTGAGCTCAAGGAAAGCCAAATGGAAGAAACTAAATAGCCAGTTGTCTGCACGGGGGAAACGTGTCAAAGTGGCTAATTCCTGCAGTTTTTGGAGCCCCAAAACCTATAGAGTTTCCTGCAGAGAGGCTGCAACAAAAACTTAGCCAGCAGGTTAGGGACTCTTAACCAGGTGGAGTGGAGATTCCAATAAAAGAACAAGAAAGAGGTGTGGGAAGTAAGTGGCCCGGGTATCCAGAAGGAAGGACATGGGTTAAGAAGAATAACCCTAAAGATGCAACTGAGTGGTAGGGTTAGGTGAGGTTGGTAAGGTTGTCTGTCTGCCTACCCCACCAATAGAAGACCAAGAAAGAGACATAGGTTCTTAAAACTTCATCAGGACCAAGTAAGCAGCCTCGGTATCCAGAAGGAAGGACATGGGTTGTCCTGATAGTGTGATGACTGCCTGAGGCTCCCTGTTAGAGATAGCAGTGGTCAGGCCAAGGGAGTCAGGGCCCCTTCAGTTGTCCATAACAAGACCTAGAATGTCAGCTGGAGGGCAATCTGGGCCTGATGTCCAATGCCACGAGGGACACAGGGACAGTCAACAGCACATTGTCTCTCCTGAAGGCACTTTAAACATGGCTGGGGTGATTTGCAAGGGTTAGGGCAACCCTGGCCCAGGGACCCTCTTGACTGCATTTGAAGCAGTGACCCCAGTGGTCACTGGGCTTTGGGAGGCAAGGGAGCCTAGGCAGTTGCTGTGGCCAGCTGGAAGGCCCTAGCCAGCATTTGGTAATTTTGTTTTCAGGTTCTTTCATTTCTTTTTTTTTAAATAATTTTTTTATTTTATAATTTAATTTAATTTTACATATCAGTCACGGATTCCCTTGTCCTCCCCCCCCCCCCCCCCCCCCCCCCCTACCCCCCATTCTCGTCTCCTCCAGGGCAAAGACTCCCCTGAGGATTGAGTTCAACCTGGTAGATTCAGTCCAGGCAGGTCCAGTCCCCTCCTCCCAGGCTGAGCCAAGTGTCCCTGCATAAGCTCCAGGTTCCAAACAGGCAGCTCATGCATTGAGGACAGGTCCCAGTCCCACTGTCTGGGTGCCTCCCAAACAGTTCAAGCTAATTAACTGTCTCACTTATCCAGAGGGCCTGATCCAATTGGGGGCTCCTCAGCTATTGGTTCATAGTTCATGTGTTTCCATTCGTTTAGCTATTTGTCCCTATGCTTTTTCCAATCTTGGTCTCAACAATTCTCACTCAGAAAAACCCTCCTCTTTCTCGCCAATTGGACTCCTGTACTCTGGGTTCTCTTAAGATCGTATAAATCTTTCGCCTTTCATTTCTTGGTACATCCTGAAGACCAGCATCAATACTTCTGCCTGTGGAGTTAGGGGTCCCCTCTCTAAATGTTTAAGTTTGGTCCTTATGTCAGGGAAACTCTGGGAAAAGAAGTAGGTTATGAGAAGTTGTTTTCCAGATTGTTATATTGTAAGAGAGCCTTTGTAAGATGGTCTAGGAATTGAGACAGGTTTTCATGTTTGTCTTGGATGTGATGACCTTTTGGGTTTTTTCATAGTTTACTGCTTTAGCAGCAGCCTTACAGAGACCAGCCTGGAGGTAAATTGATCTCTAGCTAGGATACTTTCTGGGGTGTCATAGTTCCAATTGGGAACCTGGTAGGGGACCACCTCAGCTGTAGCTGGGTGGGCAGCATTAGTTTGGTGGAAATTATATGCATGTGCTCTAGCCTGTTTTCAGACTCATCCACGTTCCTTAGGGAGACGGTTGTTGGTAAGAATCATAGAGATGTCATGGGAGGTGAGGTTGTAAGACTGGGTGCTATATTGGAACTCTTTGATGAAAACAGAGGAGTTGGTTGTATAGGGCCCCAGTTTTTTTT
>CABHPR010105462.1:0-13581 GCA_902168415.1 Peromyscus melanophrys
GGACCTGCCTTCTCTGTGGACCTGGACCTGCCTTCTCTGTGGACCTGGACCTGCCTTCTCTGTGGACCTGCCTTCTCTGCCAAGCCTGCCTTGGCCTAGAGGTCTAGCTCAGAACTGTACATGAGTACTGTATCAAGTCTTTTTCTGTCCTGCCAGTCAGCTCCCAAATAATGACACAAAGACTCCTTATTAATTATGAAAGCTCAGCCTATAGTTTAGGCTTGTTCCTAACTAGCTCTTACAACTTAAATTAACCCGTTTATATTAATCTACGTTCTATAACATGGCGTCACCTCTCTTCCATCTTGTACCTCCTGTTTCCACTCCATGTCTCCAGCACACCTAGATTCCTCCTCTTCTTCCTTTCTCTCCCTGAAAATCCCACCTATACCTCCTGCCTAGCTATTGGCTGTTCAGTTTTTTATTTCACCAGTCACAGCAATACACCTTCGCTCAGTGTACCATGCTGACACTCCTGGTCCATGTAGACCCTGCCCGGGGCCCCCAGAAATGCCTTGCCCATTTCTCTAGGTTCTTGGACCAGCTATCAGAGCCGAGCAGAGCATTCCTCACACAGCCTGACTCACATGCCCATTGTGTGGCTGGAAGCCCCTGCTGGCACACCCCAAGGCCCAGGGACTAAGGGGCAGTGAGATAGTTAACACTGTCAACTTGACAGGATCTAGGATCATCTAGGAGATAAACCTCCAGTCATACATGTGAGGAAGTTTCTAGATGGAGTTAATTGAGGTGGGAAGGCTCTCCCGAAGGTGGGCAACACCATCCCATGCACTGAGTCCAAGACTGAGTGAAATGGAGAGAGTAGGCTGAGCATCATTCTTCTGCTGCTCCCTGACTGAGGTTGTCATGTGACCTGCTGCCTTCAGCTCCTGCCATGACAGACTACACCCTCCAACTGTGAGCTAAAATAAAACTTTACTTCTATATATTCCTTTCGTTGGATTGTTTGACACAACAAGATGATAAGTGATGCGGACAGGAAGGGCCTAGTCTCCCATAACCTGTAACCCCTGTTGGGTTGGACCCCTCAGGTAGAGGCCACACTCACACCACCTGTTCTAGAAGACAGAGCTTCTTGGGGGGGAAGGAGCCTCCTCCAACATAAGTGATTTCACGGCTCCTCAGCTCACCTTACGCTCCCAGCTCTCTCTAAGCTAGGTGAAGGGCTTGAGCATTCCTGGAGTTCTTAAAGCCTTAATTTTACAGGAGTCTCTCAAAGCCCTGAGGGGTGTCCACAGACGCAGGGTCTAGGAGAGGTGATTCTTTTTCCAGGTCACACAGAAAAGCTGATATTGACGAGGTCTCCCTGGATGCCCCTGCCACCCATCCTGACAATGAAACCTCCCCTCTCAGTGACTCTGACCCTAAACTCCATATCCAATCCTTCTGCTCCAGCTGTGGCCTTGACTGGCCTGCCTCGGGGCCTTTGCACTTACCACCCTGCTGTGGGATGGTCTGTATGTCAAACATGTTGCTTATTGGTCAATGAATAAAACACTGATTGGCCAGTGGTCAGGCAGGAAGAAGTATAGGTGGGACAAGGAGGAGAGAATTCTGGGAAGTGGAAGGCTGAGGAGACTGCCAGCCACCGCCAGGACAAGCAGCATGTAAAGATGCCGGTAAGCCACGAGCCATGTGGCAAGGTATAGATTTATAGAAATGGATTAATTTAAGATATAAGAACAGTTAGCAAGAAGCCTGCCACGGCCATACAGTTTGTAAGCAATATAAGTCTCTGTGTTTACTTGGTTGGGTCTGAGTGGCTGTGGGACTGGCAGGTGAAAGAGATTTATCCTGACCGTGGGTCAGGCAGGAAAACTCAAGCTACACCACCCTGTCTGCCTAGGATGCTCTCCATTGGCTGTTCTCTGTCACGTGCAGCCTCAGCTGAAATGGCAGCTTCTGGTTAAGGCCTTCTTTGACCACACCATCTAAAGTAGGAACCCCTAGCCCTTCCCACTGACTCCCCGATCCCCCCTCTTAGCAAATATGTCCACTTAGGATCTGTCCGAAAGCCTTTCTTGTTCAGCTGTTTCCTGTACTATCAATGTCTGGCATACAAGAGGTGTCAGATAGTTGTTGACAGAATGAATTACTGTACCACCCCTACCTACCCTAGAAAGAACAGCTGGTCTAGCCTAGAGCCTCCTGCCCCCAACCAAGTAGTCAACCCAAACCAGCTCGAGACCAAAGTCCCCTCTGGGAAAGCCTTTCCCAACGCCCTGTGCCCTAGCTCACCCGGAAGATACCTTTGCCTCCAGGTGGAGCAAGCTGGCACAGGAATGCCAAGATCAGTCCCTTATCTGGTTTCCCCTGAGCTCCACCCCTGTGAGTCACCTAGAGAGAAGGGGGGGATGGAAGGCAGGTGGCTCTGCCTGCTTCTTCAGAGCCAAAAGCCATGGGTGCTAGGTCGGGTCCTGCAGGTTGAGGGAGCCACTCTCCTGCAGGAGGGAAAGGGGTCTTGTGCAGAATTCAGGAGGCTTTGGTGCTCTTTTGTACAATGGAGGCCCTGGAGGGAGGCCCAGGCTGTGGGCCATCCCCCACTGCCCATTAAGCACAGCAGGCTTCTCCAAGGTGAAGGCCACTGGCTTCCAACTGGGGTTTCACTATGTTCTCTTTGAGCACCTTCCTGGAACATGAACCTGGCCCTGCTCAAAGAACCAAGGAGAAAAAGAAATTAAGGAAGTGAAATATCTACATATGTACAAGATGTCCAGACAGAGGCTAATTGATAATGTGACAGAGGTCCCCTTCTGGGGTAGGATCAAAGGTAAACTATTGTCTTCATCATGTTTTTCTGAATTGCTTGATTAAAAAAAAAAAAAGCAGATACGTGTATGAGTTTCTAACAAACAGAACTCTTTTTCAAAAATAAAATTCCGCCGGGCGGTGGTGGCGCACACCTTTAATCCCAGCACTCGGGAGGCAGAGCCAGGTGGATCTCTGTGAGTTCGAGGCCAGCCTGGGCTACCAAGTGAGTCCCAGGAAAGGCGCAAAGCTACACAGAGAAACTCTGTCTCGAAAAACCAAAAAATAAATAAATAAATAAATAAATAAATAAATAAATAAATAAATAAATAATAAAATAAATAAATAAAAATCCGTAAGAGCCTGGAAGCGCACACCTGTAGCACTCTGCAGGCTGAGGCAAGAATATCACTGGGAGTTCCAGGCCGGCCTGGGCTACATGATGACTTCCAGGTCAGCCTGGGTTAGATATCCTGTCTCAAACAGCAATAAAACCCTGTCAGAAACCACTTGGCTTTCAGTCTGAGATCACCTACTCCCACACAGAGTGGGAGGAAGGTGACTCCTCCCAGAGAGACCACCTCCCACTCCTACTCTGGAGATGTGAGCTACAGGAGCGGAGAGGGCTGGAAGGTGGTGGGCAGACACCTATTTCTTGGTCTGGGGGAGTGCTCTGAAGCAGCTCCCCCCGCCCCCTCCCGGTCATCCCCCCATGCCGCCCTCCCACCCATCACTCCAGGCTCTGATTTCTTCTGCATCCCAGGGCATCTTTAGGGACCTCTCTTGTTCTTCCAGGGTGGCCGTCAAGCACCTGGCAGGGAAGAGGAAGGAGGAGTGTGTCAGGCAGTGCCCTGTGTATATAAGGAGTGGAGTGTTTACAGTGCCAGGCCCGGCTCCCAGCTCCTTTACATATCAGTCCACTTACTCTCGGCAACCCTGGGCATGTTCTGCTCTACTATCCATTTTGTAGATAATGCCACAGGAGCCCAGGGAAGTCCTCAGAGGTGTAGATGGGTGCAGAGTTCACACTCAATGACATCGGAACAAAAGGATCTAAAGGCTGTAGACTAGGGATCCAGTTTGGGTGGCAAAATGCTCACTGAGGATGCACAAGGCCTTCCCTGGATTCGATCCCTAGCACCACATAGACAACTGGGCATGGTCGTGCATGCTTGTAATTGACTACTTGAGAAGTGGAGACAGGAGGACCAGAAGTTCAAGGCCACCCTCAGCTACATTAGGACTTTGAAACCTGAACGACATGAGACCTTGTCAAAAAAAAAAAAAAAGTTAAACAAGAAAGGAAGGGGGCTTGAAAAGTGGCTCAGTGGTTAAGAATATTTGCTGCTCCCAAGTTTGGTTCCCAGCACCCATATTGGGCAATTCACAACTGCCTGTAACTCCAGTTCCAATAGCTCTGACACCCTCTCTGGCCTCCTCGGACACACACATACACACAGGCCGTGTGCATAAACTCATTCAGGCCCACACACATACACATAATAAATAAATACATAAACTTTTTAAAACCAAAGAAGAATCAAAGGAAAGGCTTGGAAGACTGGCCCATCCTTAGAGAAGACAATTTGTTCCTATTTCCTCCTGCACTCATGACATCCGCCACCTGCTCTCCCCATTTGCCGTCACCACCACCACAACGGCTTCTTCTCTTCCTGATTCCTCAATGACACTACACACACTCCCTGACCCAACAGGCTTGGCTTTCTAGACAGCCAGTGAGTGACTGTGAGTTCAGAGTAGCCTACTTCAAGTTCAAAGCCTCGAAAGCTGGCCAACATCAAGGACTCAGCTGCCAGGTTCAGCTCTGTCCTGGGTCCAATCCTGGCTTTTGGGTACAGGTGAAACTCCATCACCCTCACACGTGAGGCTCTCCTTCTCCTCTTGCATGCTCAGCCCTAACCTGGTATGCAGAGCCACACCCCTGACCTCTTGGAGCCCAAAGCCCAGCAAGAAAAAGCAGTGTGTAAACAGATCTTCAGGACATTCTGGGCAATGCTAAAATTAGAGGTGAGGCCCCGTGGTCTCAGGGCACATGTGTAACAATAATTCACCCTGCATATGGGAAGAGGAGGCTCTGGGTGCCTCTGGGTGAGACTCACAGTGACAACCTGGGGATATGGAGAGAAGGAGGGAACATGGGCTGAGGAGAAACCTGGGGGGTTTAGGCCAGCTCCGAGGGGGTGATCTTGAACACATCCTTTCAAGAAGCCCCCTTGATGTGGGCCAGGGGCATCAGTATAGGTGGCTCAGGGTCTTAGGTGTAACATATGTGCCCTCAGGCTTCGGGCACTTTTGAACCTGCCTTTGATCACAGAGTGAACACGGGGGTCATGGACCTCAACAGCCACCGCATCAAGCCAGGATGCTATCTATAACCTTGTCCGCCGTTACCCTAAACTATGTTCCTTTATTATTGTCTGCTGTCTGTGATGGGGTGCTGGCTTCCCACAGGTAGTAGTCATCTAACATCTTCTTTTAAAACAAATCCAAAGCTGGTGAGGTGGTGGGTGCCTGTGACCCCAGCACTCTGGAGGCAGAGGCAGGAGGATCTGGAGTTTAAGATTCAGGGCAACTTCAGGGTCAGTTGGGGCCACATCAAGACTGCTCTGGACTACTACATATGACTCTGTCTCAAGAAATAAATAAAATTGGACTGAGTGCCGTGGCACACGTCTCTAATCCTGGCACTTGGGAAGAGGGAGGAGGCAGCGGCAGGAGGATCTGTGAGTTCGAGGCCAACGTAGTCTTTATCCAGGCCATCAAGGACTTCAGTGAGACCCCGTCTAAAAAGTAATTGATTAATTAACATTTGGAAAATAAATCAGTTTAAAGAAGTATGTGAAGCTAGGCCTGGTGATACATGTCTATAATACCAGCACTCAGGAGGCTGAGAGGCCCAAAGATTGCCATGAGTTTAAGGGTAGTCTGGGCTACAGAGTACAGCCCTAACTCAAGAAAATAAAAAGAGAAAAGAAATATAGGTAAATAATATTATAATTAACATTATTTCTATACAGGGCAATTTAATAACATCAGAACTTAAGGGCTGCTGCAGGTATAGTTCAATGGTGGAGTGTAAGGAGGGGGCGGGGCAAAGAGGGAGAAGGAAATCTGTCAATGCCAAGCCAAATTAGCATTGCTACCCTCCAAGGCTCTAAGTTCCAGGAATGACTGCAGCAGTATTAAGTCGCGGTGACTGAAGAGAGCAGGAGGGAACTTCTGGCTTTGGCTGTCCTTTCTTACTGGCTAAGGGTCGGCTACAGGCACACAGCTAGCTTTTCTAAAACACATGGAACCACACAGGTGTAGATATTTCTGTATTGAGTCACACATCCACATGCCCTTCACCCCAGCAATTCTTCTGAATATGCAAACTTAAATACAGATACAAAAATTACCACATAGACACATATGCAAACTTAAATACAGTTGCCCCCGAATTACCCACAGCAACAACGGATTGGAAACAACCACAGAAATCCCCAGCCGTGGCCAGATTAAACTTTGGCACAGCCTAGAGTGGAGTCTATAAGACCATCAAATAGAAAGATGCATCCCCTTGGGGCTCATGAGATGGCTCAGTGGGTAAAAGCTTTTGCCTTGCAACCTCAACAACCTGAGTTTGAGCCCCAGAAAAGGTAGAAGGAGATTACCAGCTCCATAAAATTGTCCTCTGACCTCCAAAATACAAGATGTGGTACCTACAACACATGCATATGCCCACATACCATAAACACATAATAAAACATAATAAAAAATAATTAAAAGACAGAGGCAGACCCTGGCAGTTATCTAAAATGTACAAAGATTTTACTTTGAGCAAAGTCCTAGTGATTTGGTTTGGTTGGTCATGTTTGCCTAGCATGCACAAAGCCCTGGGTTCAATTGTTAGCATCATATAAACTGGGTGTGGTGGTAGACACCTGTAATTCTAGCATCCAGGAGGATCGGAAGTTCAAAGTCAATCTCAGGTACTTAGAGAATGCCATGCCAGCTTGAAATATCTGAGGGCTTGCCCCCACAAAAAAATAAAAGCATTAAAGCATTAACTGAAAAGGTGAGGGGCTCCCCACAGTTCTCTATACAGTGTGAGTGTGTGTCTGTATATACATATATAAATAAATATTATACTCGGCATATGCACATTTGTGCCCAGGCCATTCTTTGCCTTGGATACCTCAGAAATAAAAAGTAAACTAGTAGCAGAGGTCCCCTCTGTATAAGACAAAGCAGGGAGGGGAGAGCAGGTTGCCACTGGCCATCATCTTCATTTCTTATTTTTGAGACAAAGACCCCACCCCTTTTCTGCTTGTGTGGGTACATGGGTCACAAGGCATATGTGAACTTAGAGAACAACTCTGTAGAGACAGTTTCCTTCTTCTACCTTTAAGTGAGTTCCGGAGACCAAATTCAGGATGTCAGGCTGAGCCATCTCTCTGACCCTCTGTGCTAATCTGAAAGTCATTGGCCCCCATAATCTCATAGGGAGTGGCACTTTCAGGACGGACTTTGAGGTTTCCTATGCTCAGGAAACTACCCAGTGGTCAATTGACTTCCTGTTGCCTGCATGATATAGTACTTAGCTCCAGCATCAAATCGGCCTGCATGCTGCCATGCTCCCTACCATGGTGATAATGGACTGGACCTCTGAAACTGTAAGCAAGCCACCCAAATTAAATGTTTTCTTTATAAGAGTTGCTGTGGTCATGGTGTCTCTTCACAGCAATGAAAAACCTAGCTAAGACAGAAGTTGGTACCAGGAGTGGGATATTGCCATGATTAGGTCTGACTATGCTTTTGTTTAGAGGAATTTGAAGTTTGGGACCATAATTTAGAAAAGCAGTTGAACATTTTAAGTGCTGCTTAATGGGCCATGCTAGTAGGAGCATGGAAGACAGTGGTGCTGAGTAAGATTTGATGAGGTGTGGGGTGCTCACTCAAGAGGTTTCAGAGGAGAAGAATTTTAGTGTGTAGCCTAGAGATCATTCTTGTGATATTTTGGTGAAGAAAGTGGCTGCCTTGTGCCCTTGTCTGAAGAGTCTGCCTGAGGCTAAAGTGAAGAGTTTTGGAGTAATTCCATTGGCAGAGGAAATCTCAAAACAGCCTATTATAGACTCTGTCATGTGGTTTATAGTAGTAACTCTAATGAAGATGTATAATGAAAAGGAGCAAGCTGAGCAGGGTAAATTACACAATGAAAATTTTGAGGAGAAAAAGAGTACCAGGAAGTGGAATAGAGCTAAATTCTGTGTTGCAGAATATTTGTTTAACGATGCAAAGATGTGTTGCATTGGTTTATTATGTAAAGATGTGTTGCTCTTTTACCTTGCCTGCCTAAGGCACCTGACTGGTCTAATAAAAAGCCAAACAGCCAATAGTGAAGAAGGAGGTATAGGCAGGAAAAGGAAATAGAAGGAAAAATTTAGGCTTCAGGAAGAAAAAGAGATGCCAGGGAGACGCCAGGGGCCAGACAGACAGGGGGAAAGCAGGAAAGTAGGTCATACAGCATGAAAGAAAAATAAAAAGCCCCAAGGCAAAATATGGATGAATAGAAACAGGTTAAATTACGTTAAAAGAGCTAGGGACAAGTGTAAGCTAAGGTCAAGCATTCATGATTAATAATAAGTCTCCGTGTCTTTATTTGGGAGCTGGTTGATGGCCCAAAGAAAATGCCAACTACAGTTCTGTGTTCAAGGAGATAAATGGATTAAGAAAAGAATAAAGAAAGTGGTGACCTCTGGGCAAGATCCCACCTAGCTAATTTTCCAATTTGTGAATTAAAGAAATGCTTAGAGCTGGTGTGGCGGCAAAAGCCTTTAATCCCAGTACTGGGAAGGCAGAGGCTGGTGGATCTCTGAGTTTGAGGCCAGCCTGGTTTACAGAGCAAGTTTCAGGACAGCCAAGCTTATTCAGTGAAGGCCAGAAAGCTAATGAAGATGTACCACATGGTTCTGACTTTAGAGTTAAGCATAGAAGAAATGGGTTGTGGAATTTGCCTCTGCACCTAAAGAGAGCCACTGAGGCCAGGCATAGGTCAGAGGTGTCCCTGAATGGAGGCCTAGTAGAGAGGCCATTGTGTGAAGCTGTGAAATTGAAGCCTAGATTGTCTTGGAGAACCCAAGATGTTTAGAGATGCCAGAGTCATGGGATATCTCCTGAGGAGAGCTGCTAACAGGGAGTGGAACCAACCCAAGAAAAAGAAGTGTGTTGCAGTCAACAAAGCTGAACGGAGTTGGAGATCTGAAGAGTGTGGAGTTTGCCCAGCTAGTCTTCAGTCTTTCTTTGGTCCAGTATTTCCTCACTATGCTCCCTTCCCTGCGTTTTGGAATGGTAATGTATATCCTGTGCCGTTATGTGTTGGAAGTATGTGATCTGCTTTTTGATTTTTATTTTATAGGGGATTACGGTTAAGAGACTGCATGAAGCCAGGCGGTGGTGGCGCACGCCTTTAATCCCTTGGGAGGCAGAGCCAGGAGGATCTCTGAGTTCCAGGCCAGCCTGGTCTACAGAGTGAGATCCAGGACAGGCACCAAAGCTACACAGAGAAACCCTGTCTCAAAAAAAAACAAACAGAAAAAATTTTAAAAAAGAGATTTCATGAATCTCAGAAGAGACTTTGAACTTTGGACTTTTAAACTCTGAGACTGTTATAGACTATGGAGACTTTTGAAGTTGGACTAAATGCATTTTGCATCATAATATTGTTACAAGCTTATGGAGGCCAGAGAGTGGAATGTGGTAGTTTGAATGTCATTGGCCCCCATAATCTCACAGGGAGTGGCACTTTTAGGAGGTGTGGCTTTGTTGGAGGAAGTTGTCACTGTAGGGGTGGACTTTGAGGTTTCCTATGTTCAGGATACCACCCAGAGGTCAGTTGACTTCCTGTTGCCTGCATGACGTAGCACTCTCAGCTCCCACACTATGTCTGCCTGCACGCTGCCATGCTCCCCATCATGATGATAATGGACTGAACCTCGGAAACTGTAAGTGAACCCCCCCAATGAAATGTCTTCCTTATAAGAGTTGCTGTGGTCATGGTGTCTCTTCGCAGCAATGAAAACCCTAAGACACCCCCTTTTCTACTTTTAATTTGTGCATGATTACATGCATTTTCCATCAATGATAATTTATAAGGAAAACCATTTGCCAGCTAGGCATGGTGATGCATGCCTGCATCCCAGGATTTCAGAGGTAAATGCAGAAAGATTAAGAATTCATGCTCATGAGCTGGAGAGATGGTTCAGTGGTTAAGAGCACTGGCTGCTCTTCCAGAGGATCTGGATTCGATTCCAGCACCCATCTGGCAGCTTACAACTATCTGTAAATCCAATATGGGGAATCTGACTTACTCTTCTGGCCTCCGTGGGCACTAGGCACACGTGTAGTGCACAGACATCCACGTAGACAA
Source organism: Peromyscus melanophrys (assembly GCA_902168415.1). Taxonomy (NCBI): domain Eukaryota; kingdom Metazoa; phylum Chordata; class Mammalia; order Rodentia; family Cricetidae; genus Peromyscus; species Peromyscus melanophrys. The sequence continues at coordinate 10,199 of CABHPR010105462.1, forward strand.
AACACTTATTCACAAAATAAAAATAAATAAATCTTATTTTAAAAAGAACTTAGGGGCTGGGCACCTTGTTTTTGTTTTGGGGTTGTTTTTGTTGTTGTTTTGGTTTGGGTTGTGATTGTTTGTTTGTTTGTTTGTTTGTTTGTTTTGAGACAGGGTTTCTCTGTGTAACAGCTCTAGCTGTCCTGGAACTCTGTAGACCAGGCTGGTCTCAAAATCACAGAGATCCACCTGCTTCTGCCTCCTGAGTGCTGGGATTAAGGCCATGCACCACCACTGCCTTGCTTTTTATGGACAGAAATGCAAGCATTCACACTTCCGGTTTATTAAGTGAGTAACCCTTGCTCCCACCCATCCTCTTGCCAGGGGTGAGGCAGGAGATGGCATCAAGATAATGGGTTTTTTCCGTAAATGGCTTCCAATTAGCAATAAACTCAATGCAGACAGATTACTTAACCTGCAGTGGCCGCCACCCTGAAGCCACATTCTGGCACCTGGAGCCGCCCCAGCAGCTCTGCCCTGCAGCTGAGCTCTTGGCCTGGGTAGGGAGATATTTTTAAGCAGAAATACTGCTGGGGATGGGAATACAGCAAGCTCAGTTGGCTAGAGAAGGAAAGTTCCAAGTTCTGAGTCCTGCTCAGTCTCAAGAAAAGCAAAGCAAGAGCCTACGTGGGTGTCTACAGGGGCTGCAAGGACAAATGACTCTGACCTTGCAAGCTTACTTGGCTTCACATAACTGTGTCTACCTTCAGTTTTGGTGAGGTTTCTGGGGGGGTTTTCTGGGTAGTGCTGCAGATTGAACACAGAGCCTCCCACGTGCTAGGCAGATACTCTACCACTGAGCTACACCCCCTGTCCTTTTCTCACTTCTTATTTTGAGACAGAGTCTCACTAAGTTGCCCAGGCTGCCCTTAAACTCACTCTGTAGCTTCATCAAGCCTTGAACTTGGGATCTTCTGGCCTTAAGCCCCCCCGAGTGCTGCGAGGCCCACCACCATTTATCTTCACATAGCTCTTTCCTCATCACTAGTCCTACAAAGGGGATGCTGTAGGGTGGGGGCAGACTATAACGCATTGCCATTTTACAGGTGAAATAAGGAAGACGTGACGAGGCCCGGCCAGTGGTTATACACTGAAGGGAAGGAGAAAGACTGGGACCCCCACCTTTCCACTCTTTACCTTAGCCTTCCCTTTTATCTGACTTACAGGCAAGGCAAGACTGAGCAGGATCACTGTGGTCTCCAGTGCTGGCTGTCTTCAGCCCTGACTGCCCACTGCATTGGTATGAGACGATGAGGTACAAGTTTAATAAATACTTGTACCAAGGCACGAGGATCTGTAGTGCTGGAAACGTCCCAGTTCATTCTGCTGCAACTTTGGGTGAGAATCTCTGAATTACAGCTCAAATCATCGACCCCCGCCTTCAACCTCCCTGCAACTTATACCCCCACGTCTCCCCTCCACCCTCCACCCTTGGGGCCCTAGCTCTCCTGCTTATCTTTCTTTTGGGGTACCTGGAGTCAGAGAACAGGGCTGAAAGCTAGCTAAAGACTAGAACGAACAGTTCTGAGACCCAAAACAGAGATATCATTTGCCTACGATATGCCAGTGAGTCTGGGACACAGCAGGACTGGAATCAAGATCTGCTGGCTACAGCAGGGTTGCCTCACAAAGGGGTCCCATTCAAAGTCAGCCTTAATGGCCCACCGAGCAGCTCCTGCTAACAGAAGAGATGCAAGGGGGAGCTGAGGAAGAGGAGGAGGAGAAAGACAAAGAGAGAGAAAGAAGAGGGAGGGACGGAAAGAAGGAGGGACTTATTTTCAGGGGACACTTTGGGATCTCTGGACAAGCCTATCTAAGTACACACTGGAGGCAGGGGCCTATTCTGTAGAGGTGAGGGTAGAGCCAGCCTGTGGAAAGATATCCTTACACCTAGACTGAGATCCAGTTATTCTAAAATGCCTTGGTAAGCCAGGGGTGGTGGCACACCCCTGTGGTCCCAGGGCCCGGTGTGTGGAAGGTAGAAATAGAGGGATCAGGAATTCAAGGTCACTGTCAGCTACACAATGATTTGGGGTCCAGCCTAGACAACATAAGACCCTATCTAAAAGAAAAAGAAAGTCCCTTGGGGTAGCTTATACCATTCATGTCTAGATTCTTTGCCCATAACAACATTGATGGTGCCAGACATGGCGTCTTACAACTGTAATTCCAGTACTTGGGAGGTTAAGGCAGGAGGATTACTATGAGTTCAAGATTAGCCTGTACTATATAGTGAATTCTAGGCTAGCCAGAAATGCATAAGACCCTGTCTCAAAAAAAAAAATGAGCAAACACACACACACACACTACCAGCTGGACTGAGCTACAGTGAGACACACAACAACAACAATAATAATAATAGTTAGGTGTGGTTGCACATGACTTTAATGCCAGCACTTGAGTGACAGAGGCAGGTACATAGAGAGATCCTGTCTCAAAACAACAACAACAATAATAAATAATATTATTATCTCCCATTTTTGAGCCCTCTGTGATCTCATCTTGGACTACTTCCACTTTATTTCCACAATCATCCAAAGGTTTAATAATTACTGTCTCCGATTACAGATGAGAAAACTATGGTCAGAAAAATGAAGGAACTTCTCCAGACCACTCAGCTAGAACGCCGCGGGCAGTGTTCAAAGCCTGGTTGTGCACAACCACAGCAATCCTGATCCTCCGCGAGCAATGCCAGAACTCGTGAAAACAGTGACCTAGGAGCCGTACAGTGGAATGTTCCCCTCCAACAAGAAGGCAGGTGCATCCTCCTCCCATCAAGAAGGAAAGCAAGACGCCCAAGGGAAGCTGGAGGGAAGGCTCAGGCAAGTAACAGCAGAGACCAGACTTGGAATCCAGGTGGCTACAAGCACAAAAGCTGACCACCTCTCGCTATGCTGATGGGGAAGTCACACCCTGCAAGCGTGGTGGGCGCGGCCAACATCGTACCCACCGCCTATCGAGCCACCAGAAGATGCACAGGGGGCCACGGCTGACGAAACAGACCCCATCAGGTAGGTGTTCATAGGTGAGCAGCAGCACAGGTGGACAAAGTGGCGTCCTGTGGGCAACTGCTCTAAAGCTGGGGACTGGGCGGCTGCTTTCGAGTTGAGCTGGGGCCGCCACAACATCCCGCTTCCCAGGGAAGTGGGCAGAGGAGCCGCTGCGCACTCTTGGCGGCCTCCCTGGAGGGGCTAAAGCTGGACCCCACCCAGGATCGGGTGTGGGGGCCATCAAAGGAGTGTGGAACATCCCATACCCTCCTCCTCCCCGCTGCTCCCCAACCTCCAACCCCGGCTCCACCGACTCCATCCCGATCACTCACTCACCCAGAATACGGTGGAATA
>CABHPR010105463.1:2362-22039 GCA_902168415.1 Peromyscus melanophrys
TTTCTTTCTTTCTTTCTTTCTTTCTTTCTTTCTTTCTTTCTTTCTTTTCTTCCTTCCTTTCTTTCTTCCTTCCTTCCTTCCTTCCTTCCTCTCTCTTTTTTCTTTCTTTCTTTCTTCCTTTCTTTCTTTCCTTCTTTCTCTCTTTTCTTCTGTGTCTCTGTCTCTGTCTCTTTGAATTTTTTAGACAGGGTCTCACAATGTAGTCCAGGCCAGACTAGAACTCACTATTACAGCCCAGCTTGACCTAGAACTTAAAATGATCCTCCAGCCCCAGCCTACCAAGTGCTAAGCTTACAGGGGTGTGTGTGTGTGTGTGTGTGTGTGTGTGTGTGTGTGTGTGTGTGTGCGTGTGCGCGCGCGCGCGTGTGCCACCACTTCTGGCTTATGTTATAGTTTGATAATGTTACAGCAGGAGCCAGACTGCAGTGCAGTGACTTAATGGAAAAGGGAGAAGGACAAATTAGGGAAAGGATAGTGAATACTGACCAGTCACTCCAGAAATCTGACTGTGAAGAAAAGGATGGAAAAAGAGTAGTATTTGAAGTGAAATAATGTGGAATTCACATTTTAAGTTTCAAATGGGAAGAGGTTAAGTATGTCTGTAGTAGGGGAAAGGTGTGGAGGATCACAGAGAAAGAGGATTATGGATGGAATCAAACTGCAGGAAGACTATTCCTGATAGATTCTTCCAGGGATCACTGTGAGTAAATTGGCTTAGATTGTCCAGAGTGGAATGGAACCAGGAAGTAGGCAAAAGGGAAGGATATACAAACTAATAGAGAATACTTCTGGTGCACTACGAAGTCTTTCCCTGCATCCTAAAAGATGTTGACTTCCATGACTAGTGGAAAATGCAGCTATGCTATGTACCATTAAAGACAACCATTTTTGATAACTTTAACTGTTTATATTTGTCCTGTTGTAATAGTTATCACATTTATTATACAAATTTTAAGGAACAAAACAGAAAAGAATCCAGGTTTAGTGGGCATGCCTGTAATCCCAGCAATTGGGAGGCAAAGACGGGTGGGTTGGGTTTCAGATGACCCTGGCACAAAAGAAAAGGAAAAAAAGGAAGGAAGAGAGGGAGAGAGGGAGGGAGGGAGGGAGGGAGGGAGGGAGGGAGGGAGGGAGGGAGGGGGGGAGGGGGGAAGGGGGAGGGGGAGAAAGAAAGGCTGATATCTGTTTCCCAACTCAAACATTACAGCATTTGTTTGGTGATCCTAACAGTCCATTTCTCACTACTAATATCATTTATCACGGGAATCACCAAGAAGTCTCGCACTTTTATTGTCCGTCCATCTAGGGTTGAAAGCATAGCCATAGCTATCTGTCTCAAGGATTTCACTTTTTTCTTCTTGCTACTCCATATGAATGTCTAATACTTTTTGCTGGGAACTGATTAATGAACAGCACGGAGCTTTGCTTGGTGTCCTAATGAGTATGGCAGGAAGCTAAGAACTTGGAAAAAGAATTGCTTACTGACATTTTAATAACAACTGTTGGCTAAGAGCTGAGATTAACTATCTGTAGAAGTGATTTTATTGTTTGGTTGGTTGGTTTTTGTTTTGTTTTGTTTTGAGACAGGGTTTCTGTGCATAGCCCTGGCAATCCTGGAACTCACTCTGTAGACCAGGCTGGCCTGGAATTTAGAGATCTGCCTGCTCTGTGCCTCTGCCTTCCTAGTGCTAGGACGAAAGGCATGTGCCACCACTGCCCAGCTCTGTAGAAGTGATTTTTACAGTTTATATTTGACTGATGTTCTTCTTTGACAATTTCATACATGTACATAATGCATTCTTATTTCCTTCCCACCCCTGTCACTACCCCACCCCTTACAATAATGCTGAATGTATTACCATGTCTAACTAATTAGATCCTACATGGAGTTATTTTCCACACTGGCCAGAATTAAGCCAAAATTTCATTTACATTTGATCATTTTTAATGCTTTCTTATAACGTTTTTGCAGGTCAGAATTTTCTTTTTTATTGTGATAAAATAAACATAGTATAAAACTTACCATTTTAACTGATTTAAGGGTACAATCCAGTAGCATAAAAATATATTCAGTGCTGTGGAACCATTATCTCTGTTTAGTTCTGGAACATTTTTTATCATTCCAAATGGAAACTTTGTATCATTCCTCATTTCACCCTGCCCTTGGACCCTAGCAACCACTAATCTGTTTTCTGTTTCTGTGGATTTACCTATTCTGGATATTTCGTATAAATAGAATCATGCAGTATGTGGTCTTTTGTTTTGCTTCTTTCTGTTAGCATGGCGCTTTCAAAGTTCATCTGTGTTATAGAGTCTATCAACCAGCCCATTCTGAATAACATGCCATTTATCCACTGATCAACATTTGAGTTGTCTCCACCTTTCAGCTATTGTGAATATTGTTTCTGAGCATTTTGCTTAAAGTTTTCTTTGAATATCTGCTTTTAAGTCTTTTGTTTATACACATGAAATGAAATTGCCGGGTCTTTTTTTTTTTTTTTTTTTTTTTTTTTGGTTTTTCGAGACAGGGTTTCTCTGTGTAGCTTTGCGCCTTTCCTGGAACTCCCTTTGTGAACCAGGCTGGCCTTGAACTCACAGAGATCCGCCTGCCTCTACCTCCCGGGTGCTGGGATTAAAAACACGCACCAGGCGAATTGCCAGGTCTTAGTGATAATTCTTGGTGTAACTTGTTGAGGAACTGCCAAAGTCTTTCCCCAGGCAGTTGTACCACTTTATACCCAACCAGCAACATCTAGAGTCCCATTTCTCTGCATTTTCACTTAGCACATGTCTGGTCATAGTAACCGTAATCGACATGAGAAGTCTGGAATTGTGCCTTGAATTTGCATTTTCTTAATGCCTAGGAGTGTTAAGTATCTTTTCATGCATTTCTTGAATGTTTTTATATCTTCTCTGAAGAAAAAAAATTGCCTGTAAAAATTGACTTGATATAGAAAATTGAAACCGGATCCCTATTTTTCAGCCTGTACAAAATTCAATTCAAAGTAAATTGAATACTTTAAAATGTGAGGCTTGAAATTTTTTATGCATAGACAAAAGGGATTTCCTTTCTTTATTAAGTTCTTATTTTAGGACATATCAGTCTATACTCATAAGGAGCACACCACTGAAAACAACAAAAAGATTGATGTTTATCCCTACTTCTAATATTCATACCAGTTTAGGATGATAGCAAATGGAGTTAAATGTAAACAATATGTATAACACATCATCACATTTTTCAGTTGATTTTTTTTCCCAAATGGTACTTTTAAAATGGAAATTTCTGAGTCTGGAGAGATGGTTCAGTGGTTAAGAGCATTAGCTGCTCTTTCACAGGACCTGAGTTCAAGTCTCAGCACCACCATGGCACCTTACAACCATCTGTAACTCCAAGTAGGGGATCTCATGCCTTCTTCTGGCTTCCATGAGCACCATGCATGCACATAGTGAGTGGCACATAGTGCAAAGACATGCATGCGAGCAAACCACACATACAATAACAACTCAAAATTGACATTCCTAACTATATCTAAGGATTTGAAACTTCTGGAAGAAATCATACGGGGAAACCCTGAAGAGATAGGCATAGACAATGACTTTCTGAATAGGAGTCTGATAGCTCAGGAAATATTAGCAAGAATTGCTGAAGTGGGATTGCATGAAATTCGAAGGCTTCTGTACAACAAAGGAAACAGTTAGCGGTGACGAGACAGGCAGCAGAATAGGAGGAAATCTTTGCTAGCTACACATCTGACAGAATAAAAATCTCCAGTCTATGATGAACTCTAAAAATTTAAACACTAAAAATCCAACCAAGCTGTCCCATCAACAAATGGGCAAAATAACTTTTCAAATGAAAAAGTAAAGACAGCCAGAAACCGCAGGGGAAAGTGTTTAGCATATTTAGCTATCAGAGAAATGTACAACAGAACTTCATTGAGATTTTATGTCACCCCAGTCAGACTGGCTATCATCAAGAAAACAAGAAACGAGTGCTGAGGAGGATGCAGAGAGAATGGACTATATACACGGTGGATAGGACTACTAATTAGTCTAACCTCTACGAAAAATAGAATGGAGGTTCTTCACAAGCTTCCAGAAAGGACTACCTACCGCATTGCCCACTCAGTGTCCACCATCACTGAGAATACACCCAAAGGAATCCAGGTCAATGCACAAGAGAATTATTTTCACATTTGTGTTTATTGTAGCTTTATTCACAATAACCAATATATGAAATCAGCCTTGGTACACATTAACAAATGAATGGATAAAAATGTGGTACCCATACACAATGGAGTTTTAATTTATTCAGCTCTGAAGAAGAACAGGGGGCTGGGGAGATTGCTTAGTTGGTAAGGTGCTTGCCACACAAATGTGAGAACCCAAGTTCCATCCACAGCACCCATGTAAAAAAAAGTTGGGCATGGTAGCACAGGCTTGTAATCTCTGTGCTGGAAAGGAAGAGACAGGGGGGTCCTTGAGGCTCACTGGCCAGCCAGCCTAACCTAATCAGCAAGCCTTGGGTTCCAGTGAGAGGCCGTGTCTCAAAAAATATGGTGACTAGCTCCTGAAGAATGATAGCTGAAGATGACCTTTGGTTTCTACATGCATATGCACACATATGTACACTTTTGAACACGGGCACATACACTCACACGCGCACACACACACTAAATTAATTTAAACATATTTTTAATGGAGCTAGAGAAATGGCTCAGTGGTTAAGAACACTAGCTGCTCTTGCAGAGGACATGAGTTTGATTCCTGGTACGAACATGGTAGCTCACAACCATCTATAACTCCAACACTTTCTTCTGATCTCTGTGGGGACTGCGTTACATGATACACAGACATACATGCAGGCAAAGTACCTACATACATAAAATAAATCCTTTAAAGTAGTTTTACTTTTTATTTTGTGTGTGTGATTGTGTTGCCTGTAGGTATGTCTGTGCACCACATAGTCCAGAAGAGGGCATTGGGTGTTCTGGACCTAGAGTTACAGAGAGTTACAGAGTAACCAAGTGGGGTGTTGGGAACCTGCCAGAGTAGCAAATGCTCTTGGTCATCTCTCCAAATTATTATTATCAGTTTTTACAAAGAAAAAAGTTGTTACTTTGAGGAAATTGGGTGGATCATCATGTTAAATGAAATAAGCCAAATTCAGAAAAACAAATATCACATGCTTTCTCTCACATGTGAGTCTTGAGTTGTCCTCAGAGTGAATATGATCAAATTGCGTTATATGCATATATGATAATGTAATAATGCAGTCCATTATTTTATAGAACAATTATATGCTAATATAAGATGTTTGTTACATTTATTTATCGTGTGTGTGTGTGTGTGTGTGTGTGTGTGTGTGTGTGTGTGTGTGCAAGAGCATGCATGTGGAGGGCAGAGGACAATTTGTCCCGCAACTTGTGGGAGTCACTTCTCTCCTTGTACCATGTGGGTCCCAGGGACCAAATTCTGCTCTTCAGCCTTGATGGCAAGAGCATTACTTGTCAAGCCATCTCTCAAGTCCTATATGCTAATGTTTTGTGTGTTACTGGGCATTGGATCTAGGATCTTGTGCATGCTAAGCAAGTGCTCTAGCACTGACCTACATCCTCAGATAGTTTTAGTTTTGACTTTAAGACGGGGTCCTTCTCCATTACTCAGCCTGGTCTTAAATTTACTCAGGTAATCCAGGCAGGCAAGCCTTGAACTTGTGGTCCTCCTGCCTCAGTCTCCTGAGTAGCTAGGATTCCAGGCTTGAGCAAGCAGGCCAGGCTCTACTTTTAAAATTACTTACCCCCTCTTTGTTATTATGTAATTGATCTTTATTTTATTTTTTAATTAAAAATTTCACTTATTTATTTTTTGGGGGGTGCACATGTGTAGAGGTCGGGAGACAATTTGCAGGAGTTGGTTCTCTATTTCCACCATGTGGGTTCCAGGGACAGAATTTAGGCCATCAGGTTGGTGGCAAGTGCCTTTATCTGCTGAGCCATCTCACTGGGGCTACATTGCTTTAAAAAAAAAATCTTTTTATGAAGCTGGAGGGATGGCTCATGGATTAAGAGCTCTTGCAGAGGACCTGAGTTTGGCTCCCAGCACTCACATTAAGCAGCCTACAACTAACTCCAGTAACTCCAGTTCCAATAGATCTGATGCCTCAGGCACTGGCACTCAGGTGCACCAATTTACACACATATACATAATTAAACATTTTAAAGTGATTTGTACGGTTTTTTTGAGACAGGGTTTCTCTGTGTAGCCCTGACTGTCCTGGAACTCACACTGTAGACCAGGCTGGCCTCGAACTCAAGAGATCCTCCTGTCTCACTGCCCAGCTTGATTCCCTCTCCCCATTTTTTTAAATAATAGCCTTGTTGAGATACAATCTGTATACCATACAGTTCATACACTTCACATACGTAATTTAATGTATTTTAGTATATGCATAGGTATCATCACTTTCCAAAATTTTCATAATCCCTAAAAGAAACTTCATACTGACCTGCAGTTAATCCCTACTGAACTTTGCCTTTTTTTGAGACAGGGTCCCATGTAGCTCCCTGTGTGGCCAAAGATGACCTTGAATTTCTGACTTTCCTGTCTCTGTCTCCAGGAGCTGGGTGTATAGGTGTTGCACCACAGCATCCACTTTAAGTGGATCTGGTGACCGAACTCAGGGCTTTGTGCAGGTCAGGCAAGTACTCTGCCAACTGAGCTACACCCTTAGACACTGAACTTGGCACAGTTTTATTTATTATTGTTGTTGTTGTGGGGAGTACACATGCCAAGTGCACTTGTGGAGGTCAGAGGCCAACTGTGTGCAATTGGTTTGCACCATCCAGTTTTATATGGGTTCTGGGGGTGAAGCTGAGGCTGCCAGGCTTGTACAGCAATCAATCCCCTTTTGTAGTGATGAGTTTCAGACTCCCATGGATTTATCACATTACCCTTTGTTCATGGAACCAGCTCCCTGGCCCCTGAGCTGTAAGGTAGATTTTGTTTGACCCACTTGTGATTGACCTTTAGAACAGCGGAGCTCTACAGTTATGATAAAGCTGTCTACTTCCTAGCATCAGGTGTTCATGGCTACCATCAGGTGTTCAGGGCTACCCTCAGCCCTGAGTTCAAGACCAGCAGAGGCTACATGAGACCCTGTCTCAAAACAAAATAAAAAAAGAGACATTGTGCTAAAGGAGATAACACCAGACCTTTGCAGTCTGCTCTGTTTCTGTACTTGAAACTTTCATGCAGGGTGTTATACTCTTTTCCAGGTGAGCAAGGGTAACACCTACAAGAAGGGACCATATAATAACATGCAGCACAGGTTGCCTTTGGGGAACAACCTGTCTTTGGCTCTAGACTCCAGACTTTGATCTTTTCATTCAACTTAAAATTTGAGCCGGGTGGTGGTGGCGCACACCTTTAATCCCAGCACTTGGGAGGCAGAGCCAGGCGGATCTCTGTGAGTTCGAGGCCAGCCTGGTCTACAGAGCGTGCTCCAGGACAGGCTCCAAAACTACACAGAGAAACCCTGTCTTGAAAAACAAAAAAAAAAAAAATTGAGAGTATACTCATGTGACAATGAATAGGAGTGCAATCTGAGAAACGCTTCCTGAAGTGCTTCGTCACTGTGTCAACATTGTATACTTCCACAAACCTGCATCACAGGGCCTACTCCGTAGGTGGGATGTACAGCATAGCCATCGTGCCTGCCGCTGTCATTGACTGAAATGTCATTTTACCCTGCATGGTGGTAATAATTTACGCCAGGTATGTTGCAAGACTTTAGGATAAAAGTTGAGTATGATACAGCCCTTGTCCAGGAAGAATTTATAATTTTGTGGGGCGGGACACATGTAAACAAATGATGACCATGTTATGAAGTGTAAGTCTTAGAACAGAAGTGCTGTGGGGAAGCGGTATGTGAGCAGGAGAGTGTCTGAAGAAAAATCCTCAGGGAAAAATATATGGGCTAAAGTTTTGGGGAGGAGAGAGCAGTCAGTACTGGGAAGAAAACCTGGGGTCTCATGCATACTTGGTAAGCACCCTACCACCAAGCTATATCCTTAGCCTTTTAAAGGCCTTCTCTAACTAAAGAGAATGTTCAGGAATGTTCCTGAAGGTGGCAGAGAGAAGGTGGGCTGGGACTACCAGTTCTTATCCTACGCTGTAAAGCAATGCTTTCCAAACTTCACTTACTGTATTTTGCCTTCATGTCTTATCTTTGGCGTCATGAACTTGTGATATGTTTTATTTATAACATTAAAGAGAAACTACTAAAATAATAATAGTATGTGTATTGCTATACTTTGTATACAAGGACACTTTTTTAGAAAGCCATTGCTGAGTGCATTATTGAAAGAGATTAGGCAGAGGAGTAACGGAGGAGATTACATCAAAGGCTATTGAAATACCCAGAGATGACAAACTTCTAAATGAAAAAAGCCTTATTGGCAAGGGCGGTGAAGAAGGGAAGGGATTTTAAAAGAGATTTAGGCTAGGACTTACGGTTAATTAGAGGAAGTAGGGATATTTATAACTAGAATCTGGATTTGGTGACTAATAAGGAAGGGTGGAAGATCACAGGAGTGACCTGGAGTCACAGTCTCTCTTGACACTAGTGACGACACTATTACTACCACAGGGAAAAGAGCAAAAGTACGTGCATGAGTAAAGGCAGGCTTTTCTGTTCATTTCTTTTTGTTCATTTCAATTTTATTTCTGAGTAAAAACCCAGTATATTCTCACTGTAACAATTAAAACAATCCAAAGATACAAAAGGATCAAGTTAATGTCTCTTCCCCTCCTTGTATATATAGAGTGAGACATGTAAAAGACAGATTGTGTGTAAAGGATCTCCCACAGTTATCTTTTCAATATAAAAAAGAGACAGGAACTGGGAAAATATGCAAATAACCAGGTGCCTAACACAGCTGGATTAGACTTCCTTAAGCGGCTCCAACAAGGAGTCCTACAGCCCCGGTGACTTTGAACTCCTCACTAACAATTTAAAATACCTTTATAAGGACAGAAAGAATTTTATCAAAAATTCAGCAAAGCAGACTGGTATGGTGGCGCACGCCTTTAATCCCAGCACTCAGGAGGTAGAGCCAGGCGGATCTCTGTGAGTTCGAGGCCAGCCTGGTCTACGGAGTGAGTTCCAGGACAGGCTCCAAAGCTACACAGAGAAATCCTGTCTCGAAAAAAAAAAAAGTATGTGATTTTGATAATGGGTATTCTCTCTCTCTCTCTCTCTCTCTCTCTCTCTCTCTCTCTCTCTCTCTTTTTTTTTTTTAAGATTTACTTTATTTTTACTTATGTGCTTGTGTGTGCCTGTATATGGGTATATGCATGTGAGTGTAGGTGGCCACAGAGGCCTGAGGCAGGATTCCCCTTCTGGAGGTATAAACAATTAGTGGTGAGCTGCCTGGGTGCTGAGAACTGAACCTGGGTCCTCCGCAAGAGCAGCCAAGTGCTCTTAATTGCTGAGCCATCTCTCCAGACCCAATAATGGATATTTTCATATAAAAATGAGGCTATTTCTTTTATACAGACATGTAAAATCCCCTGTAACTTGATTTCCCCAGCTGATCATCTGCAGTGGATATGCTCTAGGTCATTCCATACCAAGTTAACTCACTTTTCTGTAGGAGACAGCTTTTTGCCTCTCTTTCTTCAAACTGGTTATACTACATTTAAAGTGACTTTCCAGCAAATGGCATATTTGGCTTGTGATTTTTTTAATTTAGTCTATCGATATCTGTATTTTAATCAGGCCATTTGCATTTTAGGTAATCGTATTAGTGCCCTAAGGTTGCTGTGACAAGAGCCAAGAAATGATAGTTATCCTGTCACAGTTCTGGAGCCTGAATTGTGGCAGGGCCATGCTCTGCCCAGAGCCTCTGGAGGAGGACCTTTCTTTGCATGGTCCCACTTCTGGTGGGTTAGCCCCATGTGTTCCCTGACTTACAGCAGCTTAATTGCAGCCTCTGTCCTGTCCTCACAGGACCATCTTTCCTCTGCATCTGTCTTCACATGGCACTCTCCTGTCTCTACGACTTCTTCAGACTTCCACCTTTTTGTGAAGAAATCAGCTTTGTTAGATTAGGACTCACCCTAATGGCTCCATTAAACATTTACTTTAGTTTCTAAGTGTGTGTGTGTGTGTGTGTGTGTGTGTGTGTGTGTGTGTGTGTGTGTATGTGTGTGTGTGTGTGTGTGTGTGGGTGTGTATGTGTGTGTGTGTGTGTGTGTGTGTGTGTGTGTGTGTGTGTGTGTGTGTGTGTGTGTGTGTTTTGCCTGCATGTGTGTGTGTACACCTCAAGTGGATCTGGTGTCAGTGGAGATCAGAAGAGGGCATAGGATCCCTTTTCTGGAGTTATAAATGGTTGTGAACCACCATGTGAGTGCTGGGAACTGAACCTGTGTCCTCTACAAAAGCAGCAAGTTCCCTTAATCGTAGAGCCATTTCTCCAGCCCCGTAATGGCTTCACTGTAACTTGATTACATCTGCAAAGACTCTATTTCCACAAGGGGTCCCTTTGAAAGGTTCTGAGGTTAAGACTTCAACATCCATTTTGGGAGAACACAAACTCACAATGGTAATTGTCAGTATGTTATGCCTGGAGTCTGGCATTTTAGTATTCATTTCCTGTTTCCGTTTCTTCTGTTTCTCTCTTTCTATTTCCTTATTTTCCTGTGGATTTTTAGGATTTTTTTGGATACAGGGTCTTACTACGTAACCCAGGCTGGCCTCAAACTTGAGATCTTTCTGCATCTGCCTCCCAAGTGCTGGATTCTAGGCTTGCATCACTACATCTAACCTATTTATGGTGTTTTTTAAATTTTAATTTAAAATGAATTATTGTTGTGTTATGGGGGGCGGTATGGTGGTCTGAGGGTGCATGCAAGCCACAGGACAGAAGTCAAGGCCAGAGGACAACTTTCTCCAGAGACTAGAAGTGGTTGTCCGATGTCATGTTCATTCTCCACCTTGTCCCCTTAGACAGGGTCTCTCATAGAACTTAGAGCTAGGCTGGAGGCCACCCAGCCCCAGCAGTCCTGTTTCCAGCACGCACAGTACTGGGGTTACAGGCATGTACAGACTGGCCTTTTACAGAGGGGAGTTGAACTCGTGTCCTCATACGTGTGTTACGAGTGCTTCTCTCCACAGAGTCATCTCCTTAGCCCTTAGGGTCCCTTAGTTTTTATCTGTTATTTTTTATCTGTTCTGACATACTATCCAGAACAATGCACTACATTTAGTCACCGTGTTTCCTTGGCGCCTCTGGATTGTGACTGTTTCGCACACATTTATTTTTCAAACCTTGATGTTTTCAGTGACTACTTGTCAGTTGTTTTGTAAAATAATGGAATTTGTCTGATGCATTTGTCACCATTAGACTGAGTTATGGACTTGGGGAAGACTACGGAGGTAGACAAATTTTCACCATGTTGTGTCAAGGATACCTACTTTCAAAACACCCTACTACTGTCAGTGTTGAGCTTTCTAAGCTGGCCGAGGGAGTTTTGTCAGACTTGATTGTCGTCACAGAAAGTTACTACCCCCTCTCTGTACTAGACTTTTGGAAGCCAGTGTGTACATCCAAAGTGAAGGAATAGAGTCACACTTCATTTCTTTGAGGGAGGAGTGTCTATAGATATTGTTAGGATGGAACGTTGCTCTCTTCTTTTTCCCCCATGCATGCATGTGTGTATGAATGTATTGGTCTGTCTGTCTTTTTGTCCGTTCAGTACAACAATCATTGATTTATATCAGCATGGACTCATGGGTATGTTTTTATACTTTGGGTTATAATTTAGCACCCCTTCATTTTCTTGCTCAGATTGTTCCAGTTTGGCCATGGGAGCCCTTTTTAGCCTGCTCTTAACCCTTTTCACCTACCCTTATCATTTTTTTGAGGGTACAGTTTCCTATATTTGGGCACAGTTCTAAGTTCATCGTGTATTCTGCTGTTTTCTGACAGTTCATTTGCTCCTGCACTTGAAAAATGTTCCACTTCATTCTGCCCTACACAGCTTCAGATGAGAGATGTACTCTCATTCAGACTGGGGAGCTCTGTGAGTGATGCAGTATTTGTCTTTGAGTCACTTCAAGACTTTGTCTTTGTTTTGTTTTATGAAGATTCATTGTGATGTGGCTTGACATGTGCTTCTCTGTAATACAACCTTTATTTAAGAAGATATTTATATATATATATATTTATTTATTTATTTATTACTCAGAGATAGAGTATCCCTATGTAGCCCTAGCTGGCCTGAAACTCACAGATACCTGCCTGCCTGCAGCCTCTGACACTGACTTTAAAAGATTCTGTCGTTCACTTATTTTATGTCTGTGTAAATGTGTCTATGTGAGTGTATATATGTGTTTGTCTGCAGACATTCAGCCCATGTGTGCCCATGGAGGCCAGAAGAGGACACTGATGCTCTCTTCTATCACTCTGCATATTTCTTTGAGGTGGAGTCTCTCGAACCTAAGGCTCACATTTTGTCCTAGGGCTGGAATCCAGCAAGCCCCAGTGATGTTCCTATCTCTGGCTGCCTCAGAGTGGGGATTACAAGCATGCACCTAATGCCTGGCTTGTTGGATGGGTGCTGCGGGTATCCAAATACCAGGCCTCACCACTGTGCAGCGAGAGCTCTTACCGACTGGCCCGTGTCTCCAGCCTCTCTTTGTTGTTTCTATTTTTGAGACAAGGTCTTGTGTAACCCAGGCTGGCCTCAAACTCACTATGAAGCCAATGATGACTTTGAACTCCTGATTCTACTGCCTTCTTCACCTCCTGAGTGTTGGGCTATGCACCACTATCACCAGTTTATACAAGGCTAGAGATCAACTCCGGGGCTTCCTGCAAGCTAGACAAGCACTCTATCAGCTGAGCCACATCTGCAGTCTTATAGCTGGCTTTCTAATAATTGTGTACTGTATTATAGGTGAAGAAGATACCACCATTTAACATACATGCTGTAGAAAGAAAATCACCAGGAGAAGGGATATTGATTGCAGCAGTATCGTTACTGGCAAAACTTGAAATAAACTGTAGGGTCAAGGATAATTTGTTATTAATTTGGGCATTTCCTCAGTGACGCAGGTTGAGTTAATCACATCTCTCAATTCATAGCATAGTATTATTTACCTTCAGTTTCCTGTTGCCACAGACATATTTGTACATGTGTGCTTAAGGTCCAAGTATGTTGTAAGTATGTGCAAGTATGTAAGGGATATATGTATGCATTTTAAACTTTAATGAGCATTACCAGATTATTTTTCTAAAAGGTTACAGAAGCTCATATTTCTATCAACAGTGTAAAAGTACCTGTCTCCACGACTTTTCACCAATACTGGATATTACCATTTTCATTAAATTTATGAGAAACACCACATTATTGTTTTATTTGTATTTCTTTAGTAGAACAGATTTCCTCACTTTTGGCAACTTGACTTTCTTGTTCTGTAAACGACCTTGTTTGGAATTGAGTTATGAACATACTGAGTAAGGACTGTGAATGAAAATTATAGGCATGGCAAACCTGGCTTGTCCAGAAAAGAAGGAAATCATGGCTGCTGAAGCGGTGAGGGCCGTTAAAGAGGAGGCAGACACTGCACACAGTAACAGTGAACAGAATCCTCAAGGGTAGAAAAGTTTTAACTCATTTGAAATACTGACTGCAAACATCCTCGCTCTTCTGATCTGCTAGAAATCAGGACAGGCTGAACATTGGCTGTGTTAAGGTCATGGATGAATCCCCGGACCTAGTTGTTTCCCTAGGTGTGGTATTATAAATTCTGATGATGAACCAGGTCTGATTGATTGTGTGATCATCTCCCCTGTGAACATATGATGGCTAACGTTCTAAGTTATTGACAATGCAGCTGCTGCAATGATTTGCATAGAATCGGTTGTCTTGAGTAAAGAATGTGTAGCCACTGTAGGAAATTTGAATGCCAGTTGTAGGTGAGTGAATTGTAAAATGACTGTTTTTCTTTTTCTAGGTGATTGTGATATTAGAAGCATGACAGAACAGATTGCTAAAAGGTAAACCATGCAAAAATGTTAATTTGCCTTTGATAAAACTTCCCAGGGCTTGTTAAAAAAGAAATAAAGGAGAAAGAGGGAGCGTGTGCTTCGATAAGAGAGCTCTGGAGGGTACACTGTTTACACAAAGGAAATAAAACAAACCGGAGCCAGGCCCTCTGTCACTGAGACGCCCTCCCAGACCCGAGCCTCTTTTGATGATTAAGAACAATGTGTTGGTGACTGAGTCCCCTCCCCCACAAGACATCAGAGAAGGAGGGGGAACCACACTCTGGCCCTCTGCAAGAGCAGCCAGTGCCCTTGACTGCTGAGCCAGCTCTCTGGCCTAGACCTAATTTTTAAATTAATTTTTTTTTAAATCAGAGCAATGTCTGGGAGACTTGTTGGGAAGAAGAAGGGGTTCAGCCTGGGAGGGAGGAGAGTGAGAGAGAGTCCTGGGAGTGAAAATGACGGGTGTATAATGACCACTCATTACGGATATGTATGAAACTGTCAAGTGAAGTAAATACATATGGCATGTTAGCTTCGGTGCTGTGTTTGGAATTAATAATGAGAGACCTTAACAAACAGCACAGATTCAGGTAGCTCTTCTAAATGAGGTATAATTCTACTGTTCTGTCTACTCTCTGGGAAGGAAACAAGAGGATTAGGTCTCTGTCTAATAAGGGAGAGGAAGAGTATGGGTGACGAGATTAGCTTCTGTTTGAAAATCTGCTGTGTGCTATAAAACTCGCCAAAGTCCTCACTAGCAAAGACTATGTGTGGGCTCTGAGTACCTGGCACACAGTGTAGGCGCTCAATAGATGTGGGAATTTCAACTGTTAAATTACTCATTTAATCTCTGCAACAACCCTATGAGTTAAGTATTTTTACCCACATTTTGCAGATTAGAACCCTGAGACAGAGAGAGCTCGTTATCAGCCTTCTGATTTACAGGAATGTGCATACATAGCTGATTCTCACGGGAGAGGACAGCCTGGTCTTGGGCTGAGAGATGAGGGAGATGAGGCAGGCAGTGTGAAGGCGGTGGCGGCGGCGGCTCTTTGTCTATGTTAACGTGTTTCCGGGACTTGGAACTTGGCATTTGCAACTGGATAATTCTCTGTAGAGGGGCCGTCTGGGGCTGTGGGGTGATGTTAAACAGTATCTCAGGATGTCTCTAAGATGCCCACTCCACGCTTTGACAACCCAAAATGTCTCCAGACATTGCCAGGGGTTAAAATCTCCCCTGATTGGGAACTACTGCCTTAGACACGGACAGGACTGCCCAAGAGCCTCTCTGCCCTCTAAGGGAGTGTCTCTTCTCTAGTTTTTACCCAGAGTCAGTGATGGTCAGCCTAATGTGAGCTCCAATTGACCTTGGCCAATTTTAAGTCAGCTTTTTTCCTGTGTCCTGTATAGTCTTCTTACTCTATTAAAAAGTTCTGTTTTCCAGGGGCTGCAGAGATGGCTCGGAACTCTGATTGCTGTTCCAGAGGACCTGGGTTCAATTCCCAGCAACCACATGGCAGCTCGCAACTGTCTGTAACTCCAGTTCCAGGGGACCCGACACCCATGGCAAAACATCAGTGCACATAAAATAAAATTTTTAAAAAAGTTCTGTTTTCCAAACAGGTGTGGTCATGCACACTTGTAATGCCAGCACTTGGGAGGTAGAAACAGGAGGCTCTCCAGTTTAAGGCTAGCCTGCACTACATAGTGACTTCAAAGCCAGTTTGGGTTCACATCAAGACCCTTCCTGAAACAAGTGAATAAACAAACAAGCAAAATTTGAAGTATATTTTGCCCTTTCTCTGGCGTCCCCCAACCCCATTGTCTACCCTAGATCATCCACAGTTGTCGTGGTGTGGAGACAGAACTTTATGAGGTCTGGAGCTGAAGTCACTCAGTATGTTTTTCTGGTAAAATCCCGGTCCCTTCTGCTACTAAACTTTACCCTAGGCCCTGAGGCTGACTGACTGTCTCCACATCTCTGCTTCCTTGTCATGGGTCTTCTGTCTCAAGGAGATGACAGTCATATTTGTGGAATTCCGTTCTCCTTTTAACAAACGAAATGTAGTCGTGCCGGTGTGAACACAAGCGTCTCGCTCTCCCTCTACCCTAAGCCCTCAAACATGGTCACAGTACCCTGGAAGGCAAGTTGCCGGATTAGAAAAACAACTAACCAAAAAGAGAAAAAAAACCAGGATGTTCCATGAAATTTGAATATAAGTGTGTCCCAATTGCTACAGATATTTTTGGTAGAAATTCATCACAAACTTGAATTTCAGACTTCACTGTCCTGTATTTTATCTGGCAATCCTGCTAGAGAGCTTATCAGAAGAGAAATTCCTACTTGGTGGATCTGGATGGGGCCTAAGAGTTTGTTTATGCGGGTTTGGGGACTGCACTCTTGAGAGCCCCTGGCATATAAGGTAAACAGAGAAAGATAAGGGTGTTGTCTCCCTCAGAGCATCAAAGGTAGAGAAAAGAGTTGCTGAAACTTGAAGCAGTGGCTTGTTTTTGAGCCCTGATTTTCTCACACACACACCCCTAATCAGGAATCCATGTGTGAAGAAGGTGGTTGAATTGTAGTGTTTTTAGTTTTTGTAGTGCCAGGCATGCACATGCCAGACAAGCGCCTCTCACAGGACAGCAATCCCCAGGTCAGGCTGTAAATTTTAAGGGGTGACAGCAGTGGGCTTAGCTAGTCAAAACCACGGATTTTAAACATAGATGCAAAGCACTGAGGATTGCTTTAGGACGCGCTTCTCACTGTTTAATCGTTGCATAGTGTGGTCAAGTCAGGGGAGTGCCTCAGTCTATAATCTGAACACTTTCTCTCTCTGTCTCTCTCTCTGTCTCTCTCTCTGTCTCTGTCTCTCTCTCTCTCTCTCTCTCTCTCTCTCTCTCTCTCTCTCTCTCCTTTCTTTCTTTTGTTTTTTGTAATAGAGTTTCTCTGTGTAACAGCACTGACTGTCCTGGATTTCGCTCTGTAGACGAGGCTGGCCTCGAACTCACAGAGATCCGCCTGCCTCTGCCTCCCGAGTGCTGGGATTAAAGGCTTGTGCCACCACACCAGACTATTAATCTGGAAGGTTCTTAAGCGCTAAGTAACTTTCTTTTTCCTTCTTCCACTCCCTCCCTCTCTCATCTTCCTCCATCTGTCCTTCCTTCAGCATTTTTGCTAATTACAAAAGTAAAACGTGCTCATTAGATTTCAAATAGGCATTATAGCAAGTCACACTTTGAAAGAGAACTCCTCTGTAACGGCAGCCCTGAGAATATCTCTGTTGACTGCTGCATATTTATATGCAGTCTCTTTGCATAATCCCAATATGCATAGTTTTATTTATTTTATACTGAACATACTGTTCTGACTTTTAAAAAAAATTACTATAGAATTTGGATATCTTCCAATCCCACTGCATATGGATCTAATTTTTAAAAGACTGATTTTAAAAAAAATTTTTATGTGTATAGGTGAGTGCCTGAATGTATGTCTGTGCACCATCTGAGTGTCTGGTGCCTATGGAGACAGGAGAGGTTATCAGTACTAGAATTACAGGCAGTTGTAAACTGCCACATGGGTACTGGGAACCAAACTTTGGTCCTCTGCTGAGTCATGTCTCCAGCCTAGATCTAATTTTTAAATTAAAATATTAAACAAATCAGGGCAGTGTCCCTTGCCCTAGCCTTCTGATCTCCCGTACACTTACCCAACTGGCTAATATATTTTCGTCTTTCTTCCCCTAAGCCCCGACTCTATTTTTGAGACAGTCTCACTGTGTAGCCTTGGCTGTTCTGGAACACACCCTGTAGACCTGGCTAGCCTCGAACTCACAGAGATCCACTGTCTCTGCCTTTTGAGTGCTGGGATCAAAGGTGTGCGCCACCACACTGGCCTTTCTTTTTCTTTAATCATAGTGCTGAGGATGGAAGCGGTATCTCCCGTGTGCTTGGGTAAGCTCTGTAGAGAGCCCTGAGCCACACTCCCAATACCTTTCCAGCTGTTCTCCCTGGCAACTTGTTTACTGAAGAAACTGGGAAATTGACCTCTAGAGCCTTCTCCAAGTCTGGATTTTGTTGACTATCTCCTCATGATCTAGATTGCCATATTTTTTAAAGTTTATTATTATGGTGTGTATATATGATGCATACATGCCACATGGCACTTGTGGAGGTCAGAGGACAACTTTGTGAAGTCAGATCTCTTCTCCTACCTTGACATGTTCTGGGGACTCAGACTCAGGTGAGCAGGCTCACATGGTAGGTGCCTTTACCGCTGAGCTAGTGTGCTAGCTCCTCTACTTTCTTTTCTTTTTTTGTTCTTGTTTTAAGACAGGGTCTCATGTAGCCGGGGAGAACCTTGAACCCATCCTCCTGCTTCCATGGCCCCAGTGCTAGGATTCCAGGCACTCGCTGTCATGGCTGACTTGTATTTTTGTCTTTGTATTTGTAGTTGATTTCATCGGGTTCAGGTAGGAGGCTTTTGGAAGACTAGTGCACAGATGGTTTTTGTATTCTCTTAGCAGAAGGCACACAATGTTTACTCTTCTCTCTGGGCTATTAGTAGCCATTTGCTGCTTAAAGCCTAAGTCCATTTATTCATTAAGGGTTGTAGCATGGTGACATTCAAATTCTATTACTCATCATTTATTTTCTAGGAAAAAGAAAAACATCTATTATTTGGTTGGCTAAGGGTATAGTTTATTAAGAGAAAGTAATGTAAATGTTTGCCTTTTCTCTTCAATTTTTTTCAAAATAGTTACTTGTTTTTTTTTCTATTCTAAAAATGTCAGTAATATAAAAAGCAGTCACAATGAACTCAGAAATGGAACAAAATTGATGCTTCAGGCTCATTTTATACATTTCCTGGCATAGACCTGAAATCACTTCTCTAAAAAGGCCTGGTTTCTGTTTTGTGGGAAATGGCATCTCAAGGCCACTGTCTGTCTGGATGCTAGCAGCAATACTCTATCTAGCAGCAATACTCTATCCAGCAGCAATACTCTATCTAGCAGCAATACTCGGAGGTACCGAGTTGATCAGTGTTTCAAACCCTTTAAGGAAAAATAGTACAGGAGATATTGATGAGTTGTTTTTTCCAAAGTCAGGTCTTGGGGGTTTTTCTGAGCTGTCTCACCTCTCAATCTCCTTTCTTTCCTACTCGAGAATCCACAAATATAGGAGATAATAGGCTTAAATGATCGTATTATTATGCGCTTGCATATGCCATGCCATACACAACTGTCTCAGAACAGAATATTCACGCTCCACCACTAACAGGACAGCAAAACCACAGAACCTGTTTGCACCGTCTCTGCACCTGTACTCCATATGCAGTCGTTACAAACTGCACTTTCACACCGACAGCCATCACTGAATCTCAGTTCGACGTGGATCTATGTGCGTTTTTAGTTTTAGTTTATCTAATAGTCACAAACAGTCCTTTTGTCTACGTTTTTCTCAGTGTTTTTTTTTTTCTTTCTTTCTAGAATTGGTTCTGTAGCAGATTGCTTAGGAAGGGGTCACAAGAGCAGTACTTCCTGAGTGAGTGCATGTTGACAAGCTTGTAGACTCTATCCTTGAATATTATTTAGCTGGGGATGTCATAAAAAAAAAAAAA
>CABHPR010105464.1:0-11531 GCA_902168415.1 Peromyscus melanophrys
GATGCCATGAGGCCCTGTGAGCCTGTTTGCTGTGGCTGTCACCTGTTTCCATGAGCCTGTGACAGGCACCCTGCCCCAGTGTGCATCCTGACGTGTTTTCAAAGGGTGTAATTTCTATCAGCTTCAATTAGAGCTATTTTTATTTTTTGTCACCCTGAAGAACCTCCCTGTGGTTCAACTGCCATTTCTCACCGTTACACCCCTGGCGAAGGAAAGGAGAAAAATTAATAGTCTCCTGATCACTTTGCTGATGGCTGTCAGCGCTTGATGAACTGACTGCCCTGGGTGGCACTCTGCACGTTCTGCAGATTATGTCACGGGCTTGGGGGAGTGGGGCTCGCATGAGGCCTTTGGCAAGCCTTCAGACCCCACTCTCCCATCTCCTTAACACCTGCCAGGTGAGCCCCCAATCCCTGGTCTCTGTGTATTCCTGGGTGCACCAGGGCCGGCATCTGTAGCCATGTGTAGTTTCATGGGTTGCTAACTGTCTCTGCACCCCAGCTGAATGGGGGAACATCCCAAGAGTCCAGTCTTAGTAAGCAACTCTGCTGTTGACCTGGGGAAGCAGAGATAATGTCCATGCAAGGAAGCCCAGAAGTGAGATGCAGCCTGGCTGAGGGCCAGCAGATAAGGCAGGGTATAAGCTTTCCGGACCGGAGGGGATGCTCTCTGCCCTTGGCCTGGGGGGAGAGGGGCTATAGGAAAGGAAGCCAAGGGCAGGAAAGCAGCCGAGCCTAGGAACATGCCTCCCTATCTCTCACTCAGCTTCTAGAATAACTGAGTCTGGGGACACTGGAGCAAACAGCTTAGCTTCCCTGAAGAGCCCAGCAGTGTCAGCCACTGACCTCTGACATCAAGAGACCTTGAGCTCTGTCTGGCGAGAAAAACAAGGCCCCAAAGGGCACATCCTGTAGGATCCCATTTGCACAGCCTGCTGGGAATAAAGGAAACAACAGGACACTGTGGCAGTGGGATGTTCCACGTCTTGACTGAGCTGGGGATAGGAGCCCATGGAAGGGATGAAACCATGGAGAATTAAGCAAGCATGCACATTCAAAGCCAGACCTGAAGGTCTGTGCCGAATCTGTGGGTTGCCATTGTCATGCCCTGTGTGACAAGCGCTGTAGACTGTGATGCAATTGTGGAGAGGACTGAAGGGCACACGGGGTGGATCTGCCTCATTGCTCACACCTGAACCTCACTCGACAGCAAAAGTCACATTTCAAAAAGGCGAACACCAGGACTGGGGAGTTGGCTCTGCACGTAAGAATGCTTGGTGTGTAAACAGAAGGATCTGAATTGCGATTAAAAATAATAATTATAATAAATCACCCACCTGCAACCTCTGTGTGGGGTGGAGGTCGGAGGACGGCTGGAGATTGTCAGCTGAGCTCCAGGTTCAGTGAGAGACCCTGTCTCAAGGGAATAAGGTGGAGAGCAATACAGCGGGATGTCTGACATCCACCTGGCCTGTGGCCACAGGTGCATACAACACACACACACACACACACACACACACACACACACACACACACACAGATCGTGTATCTCTGTGGCTCGGAGCACTTCCAAAGCCCTGGCTCACTCTTCATGAGGCCTCCGGGGTAAGGAGACCTTCCGTTATTGCCCTGTGGCTTCCCGACTTGCTTTCAATGTGTAAGTACCTGCACTGCAGTTCTGACATGTCCCTGTTGCAGGGCCTCTGCCCTGGCAGTTCCCTTGGCCTGAAGCACTATTCTCCATCCCTGCAAAGGGCTCTTCCTGGGACTCGGGTTTGCTTCTTCCCTGGGGTGTCCTGGGGATCCTGGGCCAGACCCTAAGGTTAGAATACTGTTCAGAGGGGGACAATGGTCTGAGGTAGCAGATCTGAGACCCCTATGGTCCTGGGATGTGGTGGGTGCCCAGCTCTACTAAGGAGGGGGCCTAGGGACAGAGTCTAGAGCTCATTGAGGAAGAGGTTGGGACTTTGGGGGTAAGGGGCAGTGACATTGGGGGTGGAGGCTTGTAAAGGTGGCTGATAGATAAACTATGTACTCTTCCCCAACACCCTGTACCCAGCTTGGCCTGCATGGGAGCGTGGTCCACAAGCCTGGTGGGGCCATTCTTTGGAGCCATAGCAGGGACAGTTGCTTAGAAAACAGTATGGCAGGAAGGGCTGGCCAACACTGGGGAGTGTGCCCATGACCCTCACATCTGTGCCCATTCCACAGACATGGAAGCCAGGGCCCAGAGAAGTGCAGCCACTTGGCTGTGGGCACACAGTTCACAGCTGCAAACCAAGCAAGGCAGCTTCCCAGTCTGTGTTGGGTTTGTGCAGGACTATGTTCTCATGGCCCAGGTGTGGGGGACAAGCTTGTAGGTGCACAGGACAGCTTTAGAGTGAGTCTGTCCTCCTACAGCCCCTTGGGGCACACCCAGCATATTTAGGTACCCCTATAAACTGCAGGGCCTCCACCATCAATACAGCTTCTTCCTACCTGGCTTCTGTCCATGTCAAGGCCTGGCCACCCTTACGCAGACCGTTTATCCTCCCCATCCTGCTCTTCTGCTGCCTGTCTTGCCCTCACTTCCTTCAGACTAGCCAGCAAACACCGTGGTGCCCGTTCACACTTAGACTGGAACATTTGGCCCAGCCAGCATGTCTGCTCTGTGAGGTTAGGAATTGACAACTGTTTTCACTGGCCACTGTATCTATCCCAGGCACAGTGCTGGGGACATAGTAGGTGCTAATAAGATGGGTGGGGGATAGATGGATGGGTGAGTGGATGGATGGATGGATGGATGGATGGATGATGGATGGATGGATGAATGGATGGATGGGTGGATGGATGATGGATGGGTGGATGGATGGATGGATGTATGGGTGGGTGGGTGGGTGGGTGGATGGATGGATGGATGGATGGGTGGATGGATGGATGGATGGATGGGTGGGTGGGTGGGTGGATGGATGGATGGATGGATGGATGGATGGGTGGATGGGTGGATGGATGGGTGGATGGATGGATGGATGGATGGATGGGTGGATGGGTGGATGGATGGGTGGATGGGTGGATGGATGGATGAATTTATGAATTGGTGAGTGAGTGGGTAGGTAGATGGATTGAAGAATACTTTGGATGGTTAGATGGGTGGGTGGGTAGATGTATAGGTGGATGGATGGATACATAGGTGGATGGACAGAAAGAAGAGTGACATGTGATAAAGAGCCACTTTGGGCCACTCACGTGCTCTTGGATATCCCCAGAGGATCAACAAATGCATTGGGAACAGACTTGGCAGTGGACAGTGTTTTTGGAAAGATCTCCCGTCTCAGATGTGGTGGGCTTTAGGGGACTGTATGACCAGGGCCCCGCAGTGGAAGATGGACAGTGGGTACCTCCAGGAGTAGAAGCCAGGCCCCTGGGAGAGACAAGGAGTTGGGCGGGGGTCCTGTCTGGGAGTGGCTGGCTGCTTCTTCCCTTAGCCTTGACTGTGGCCTTCCAAAGAGTGTCTGCTCCCTCCCTTCCTCAGACACTGGGACCAGGCTGGGTGAGCTACATGTTTTCTGTTTCTCCCAGCCTCAGTTTTCCTGTTTCTATCATGGCATGGGCACACTCCTTGCCAGACTACCCAGCAGAACCACTGCCCAGCTCCCTGCCCTGGCTTTGTGCCCACCGCTGTCCCTTCGTCCAGGCACTTAGATGGCTGCTGAACATGAAGGCAGAGACAAGAAACACCCATCTTTCCTGGTATACCCTTTGTGCCCTTGACTTTCTGTTGTCCTGAAGACTGGTGGATTTGGTGCCTCTGCCTCCAGCCTATGAGTGATGGGGAAGAGACCCCCAGCTGCGCTCCTTGCCAAGTGGGTGTCTGCGCCCGCCCCAGCCCCAGCCCCAGCCGGAGCTGCAGCCGGAGCGCCCCTAATTGCCAGCACAGATGTGGAAGCCACCAGCCTCCCCTGTGCGCTCGGCTGTGCCGTGTGCTTAATTAGCCCCTGATTACTCATTTGCTGGGTGCCGTGTGTATTCCATATCTAATAACTTTCCAATTACGCCTGGCCGCTGCGCTCGCACTAACCCTTTAGCTGTCTGCTGGTTGGGGACTGTGTGAGCAGCAGTGCAGGGCTCTGGGCTGAAGCCTCTCCCTCCCTTTAGTGCAGGATCTGGAGTTCTCTGCCTACATTATGGAGCCATCAGAGGGAATCAAGGGCATCAAATGATGCTTCTAAGCCTCTGACATGCCATCTCGCAAGTCCCACTGGAGCTGGGCGAATGCAGTTTCTAATGATGATGCAGCCATGGATGGTGGGGTGGGCAGAGGGAGTGGGGCTCCCGGGGGCAGAGCTGGCCTGTTCCTCCTTTCCCTCCATCGCTGGCAGCTGGCACCGGCCCTGTGACCTATATGCCCCTGGCAGGTCCCTGAAGGCTGGCCAACTGGTGCCACATGAGGTGGGGGAAGGAACCTTCCTCCCCGCCCTTCACTTATTTTTCTGTGTCTGGCTTCTCGTGGGCTGAGGGAGGGTGGCGGGGTGTTCTTTTGTGCCATCAGTGCTGGCATCTGCGCCCCCCATTCCCCCCCCCCCCCATAGTTCTCTGCTCCGTGTCTTAGCTTCCTGGCCTTGCTCTAAGAAGTAAACCAGCAGCCTGATGGCAATCCCCCCACCCCACCCTGTTGCCTATAATGCAAAACCTGAGTCCTGATGGGCATGGACTCTGCTGGCATTTTGAGCACCTGACAGAGCCTACAATCCCTCCTGAACTTGTGGCTCTGACCTTAAATATCTAAGTGACCTTAGGAAGCTAGGCTGACTTCTGTGCCTCAGTTTCCTCCATTGCAGATGGGTGGTTGGATGACTAAATGAGCTCAGATGAGTCCACCTTGAGTTTCCCATGCTTATGCCCTGGGCTGTCAAAATAAGCTTGGTCATGAACTCCCAGCACTGCCCGACTCAGAAGCAGCTAGGTCCCTAAACTCCACTGTCTTGGAGGCAGCACCGTGTTCACACTTCCTGACTGCAAAAGGGATGGATTCCTGGAGAAGTGAAGCCACACGCCTGAGATCTCCCAGCAGGGGAGAGTCGCCAAGACCTGGCCCCAGGCAGGCTGGGAGATACATTCTAGCCTGGAACCAGGAGGAAGAATGGTTCCGCTAACAGAGCTAGTGCTAGACCCCAGTGTTTTGCTTGGCAGCCCCCAGGCTGCTGCAGGGCCTCCGCTTGAAGTCTGTTCTTAGAGATGCATGGTTGGTTTGCTAGACAAGAAGGTTCAGGAAGACTGATGCTAACTGAGAAAGGGTGACATGAGAGGTCCCACGTGACAACTCCATTAATGTGAAATGTCCCCAGTAGGAGAGCGCGTAAAGGCAGAGTGGAGCAGTGGCTGCAGAAGCCAGAAGAGAGCCTGGGGAAGAAAGGGAGGGACTGCCCTGGGGGCTGGGAAGACAGAGAGAGAAGGAGTGATGTCCTGGAGTTTAGGGGAGATGGAAGAAGGCTCCAAGTGTGATGTCCCCAGAGTTAATTGGATAAAATGTTCTAAAATGGGTTGTGGAGACATTTGCACAGCTCCACAAATTTACAAAAAGCCATTACCTTGGACTATTTATTTATCTTACGTGCACTGAGTGTGTGGGGACACACGTATGTGCCACAGTGTGCTTGCATACTCTCTCTCTGCTGTAGGTCCTGGAGATTGAACTCAGATCGTCAGGCCTGGCAGCAAGCACCTTTACCCGCTGGGCCATCTTTCCAGCCCAGAACTGCATAATTTAAATACTTGCTATTGAATTCATCTGGGTTCAATCCCCAACACTGGAAAAAAAAATAGGTGAATTGTATAAAATGTGAAGTGTATTTCAATAAAACTTAAGATAGTAGAGCTCTCCAATTTAGAGATTTGTGAGCTGATAAAAATTAAATAGAAATGGGTCCTGATAGAACACACATACATATGCACACACGTGCACAGCATGTGCACACAGGCATACGAGCACACACGCACGCGCGCCACACATACATGCACACACATGCCCTTCTCCTTTTGAACAGGAATACAATGTCTTCTTCCTTTTTCCCTTCTGACATTATCTGGTATGGCATCCTCAAAAACCACCTGAGTTCCCTGGAGAAAGTATCGTGATGTGAGAGTCCATGAGGGATGTGGGTGGCAGGCTGTGAACCCCTTTTTATTTTTGGAGAGCCATAGAAATGACCTTCTTGCCCCCTAGCCACCAGCTGACAAATACTAACTCAGGGGCTACTGCCCATGGAGGTTCTGGGATCATGGCCTTTATCCAGCCATGCATTCAAGGCCAGGTATGCCCTGGGGGTGGCTCTGTGAGGCTGTGATTGCCAGGGTCCCCTGGGAAGCAAGTGTGAGGACAATAGTACATGCCCCAGGCATGGCAGCATTTTATACAACATCAGAGGGTGACCCAGGCAGAGAGGACACTCCGGTAGGCAGCCCAGGGCTGATTTCTGTTAGGAATTGTGTTCAGTCTGGCTATGGGAGAGTGAGGAAGGCAGCACATTGGGCCACACACATCACTTGTTCTTTGCTCATTCATTTGCTCCTTGGGACCTGGGGTGAGTCCATCAGTGCGCCAGGGACCCCCAAGCTCTACACGGATGCATGGATGCATGGGTCATGGGTGGGTGGACTTGTAGATGGCTAGGTAGATGGGTAGGGGACAGATAAGGGAACGTCCAAAGGTGTGGATGAAGAGCCAGACTGGCCAATCACGTGGCTGTTGATGTGACATCTCTCATGCCCAGGTTACTGTTTTTCCCCCTAAACCCTAATCCCCTTGAAGGCCAAGTTCAGATTTCATCTGCTCCCGGAAACCCTCCTGGGTATCCCCACTCTTGGGGAGTCCTCCCACCCAGCCCTTGAAGTGCTGTCCCCACCCTCTGCCTCTGACCATGACTCTTGCCTCCCATCTGCTGCTCTTCATTTAAAAGCTCATCCCCTAGTTGCTTCATCGCTGACTGAGGTCACAGACAACCGCTTAACTTCAAAGCCCCAATTACTGTACAAGTCTAGACAGGTCACTGTGCCAACTCCCTGGCAAGGGGACAGCTGGAAGGTTCATTGCGTGAGCCTGTGTAAAGGCTTGGACTGATGCCAGCACATAGTAGGTACTCAGCAAAGAGCACTTGTTCTCCTTGTGTTCTCTGCTAGACTCAGTACCAACTCTCACAGCCCCTTCCGGGGTGCCACAGTGTGGCCAGCTACTTTGCCCTAGGGAGACCCTGCTGGTTCTTCTACTCCAGGAGAAAAAGCAGGTCACAGGTAGGGGACAAGTCTAGAGCATTCACAATCCTCTGCTCCCCTCCAGCCTGTCCCCAGAGGCCATCACAAGGACACTGGCTGACTTGATCCATAAGCCCTCTCTGGCAGCAGGAGTCCCTGGCTGGTGGCATAGCATTCTGCCACCCCCTCACGGATGTGGCAGCGCTGAGTCTGTCTTTCTTTAGTTTCACCCTGATAGAATTTTCCATGGTGATTTAGGACAAGGTTGTGAAGGAGCCAAGCCCCTACAAGGTAGGGCCTCAATCCGTGTAGAGCTTGGGGGTGCCTGCCGCACTGATGGACTCACCCCAGGTCCCAAGGAGCAAATGAATGAGCAAAGAACAAGTGATGTGTATGGCCCAATGTGCTGCCTCCTGGCTCCAGCCTGCACGCCTGCCGTGGGGTTTGGGGGAGGGGGAGGGGGAGGGGGGTGCGGCTGGGCAGTGTCTCCATATGGATGCTATAAATTAAAGTATTCCAGGAAACAGCACAGTAAATTCATCCGCCTCTTGCCTGCAGGGCTGGCTGGTGGGGGCTAAGCTCGCCTCAGGAACTCCGAACATCCGTCTCACTTAGAGTGCTACTCCTACGGAACTAAGCCCTGGGAAAAAAAATTAAAAATAACTGGATGAACAGAAAATGACTTCTCACCAGCCCTGCACTCTCAGTGGGGAAGAGGAGGGGCCACCAGCCTGGGCCTGGCTCCCTGTGGCCCAAATTGCCTGCCAGGGACTGAGCTTGCCCCAGCTGCCCACCTAGACCTGGGACTCTCCCTGGCCTGGGCTGACCCTGCTTGTGAACTCAGTCTCCTTTTCTGAGGCCCCTTTTTGAAACCTCTGTTTCCCCAGCCTTGGAAAGGGGGTGGGACAACTAGAATAGTCAAGGCCATGGCCAGTGTGTGTGGTAGGGAGGGGTTTAGAAGGGAGATGGGCAGGTACTGTGGTATGGGGGTTGGGACCATTTCTGTCTGGGGGTGGGAAGGTTCTTGAGATGGACATGGTGATGTGAGATGATACTGTGCTAACTGGTGAATTCCGTGTTGGGTACATATGTCCACAACTTAAATACATCCAGAAGAGGGCTAGTGAGAAGGCTCAGTGAAGAGAGACGCTTGCTGGCAAGCCTGATGACCTGAGTTTGATCCCTGGCATCCACGTGGTGGGAAGAGAGAACTGACTCCCAGATATTGTGCTCTGATTTTTGAGCCTAACTCAAGCAAGTTGG
Organism: Peromyscus melanophrys; assembly: GCA_902168415.1. NCBI lineage: Eukaryota > Metazoa > Chordata > Mammalia > Rodentia > Cricetidae > Peromyscus > Peromyscus melanophrys. The sequence continues at coordinate 8,490 of CABHPR010105464.1, forward strand.
GTGTCTTGGTGGGGGCTAGATGCCTAAGTGCAGGTGGGTATCTCCAGAGAGACTGGGTGGGCTGGCAGTAGCTGTACCCAGCAGGGTGGAGTGAGATGTGTCAATTCCACAAAGGTGTAGGGTGTCCGGTTCCCAAGGGTACCTACCATTTATGTGTTCCCTTGACTACCGTGATGCAGGGACCTAGAAATATATAGAACCATTGTGTCAGCCGGGCAAACTCATGATGTGAAGGAGAAGAAACCAAGCAGTAGCTCCCCTGTTCCCTGAAAGACTCCAAGGATGGTGTCCGTGGGTTCCTGAGCCCTCTCCACTCACTCTGTGCAGTGGGGAACCTCACCCATGCCTGAAAGACAGTCACAACAGAACCTTGAATGGATGCTGTCTGATCTCAAGGAGACTGGTCCCTAGAGGACTTGGAGAAGTGACATCTTCATTAATCTGTGGGGTGCAGTTGGGGTGGCCATCTTAGTTTCCCAGGCTGAACACCAGGGTCCTGTGGTGCGCTGCACAATGGCATATAGATGTTCCCCAGGGACAGGTTGCATAAGGCTGGACCATGGTGCATCTCCCCACAGCTCTCTCTTAGACACTCACCAGGGTGCCTGCCAAAAGCTAGGGGCTTCTATGTTAGGCTATCAAGAGATGGACACAGAACGCTCCGGTGTCTAGCATCAGCCTGGGGTCTGTGGCTGGGCACTGAGAATACACACTGTCTAAAGTCAGCTCACCTGGACAGCTGACCGCAGAGGTCAGGCCACAGTGAGGAAGGAAAGATAACCCAAGGCCCTTCTCTTTCCTGGCTCATTTGTCCCCTTCTTTCCTTACAGGTCACCTCTGCCCCTCTGGAGGCATCTGCCACTGTCCATGGTCCTGTACCAGAGCCCGAACTACAGCAGGTGCCCCCCATAGACAGTCTATCCAGGGGCACCAGGACCACCCAGGAGCTGCGGCCAGTGTCAAGCCAGCAGAGCAGCCGGGACAGCTGGGATGGGGATGGAATAGACCTCACAGCCACAGGTAGAGTTGTGTTTTATGTCTCTCCATATAGACTGGGCCTGAGCCAGCCTGTGGGCTGCAGCTCTGGAGGCTTAGTTGAGACACTGAGTTCCGAGTTGGTTCCACCTTACGTTCTTGGCACTATAGGGTTCGAGTCTGCTCACTGAGATTTGGAATTTTCACTCCGTGCTCTGTGATGAACTTATCTGTGCACTGACTGGTCATTCATGCCCGTAAATGCCGTCGCAGCAAACATGGGCCTGCAGGTTGTTTCTGGGTAAGGTGGATATGAGTACCAACTGTCCTAGGCACCTGCGAAGGTTTCCTTAGTGCTGGGCCAGCAGGCATGAGAATGTCCATGTCAGGGCTTCCCAGCCTGGTGTCCTCACACTCCTCTGCTGTTCAGTGGCTTTTGAGAGAGCTGTGGCTAGGGTGGCTCTCCTGATCCCATTGGCCTCTTGTGGGCTCCTAGAGCCCTCACTGTAGGTGCTGAGGACACCGTGGACATTTGTGTCCTTGTAGCCTCTAGACCATGCAAGACTTCCTGGATCAGGCTGTAGTAGAACGGATCTGTGGGAACCTGATCCATGCTGTCTCCGAGGAGGAGTGGAGACTCCAGGACCAGCCTCGCCACCAAGCAGGTAGATACCTGCAGCATGGCTTGCTAGAAAATAGTAGGAACTGGGGCTGGGGAAGGTGACAGGCAGGCCAGAGATCACGTGGCACATTTGTTTGGACTACCACAGGCCCAGGCTTTGATCTGGAGTACTCATCTTGCAGTTTACCCTGTACCGACCTCCTTTCCTCTGTGAGATGGACTCAGTTCACAGATGGACCCAACAAACCAAATGCTTATGCCTTGAGGGCCTGAGGGGCTTCAGACCCTGGCAGGTGTGGACAAGGTGGCCATACAGCAAAGGGGGGAGGGGTACGAGGCAGATGCTGCCAGACACTGGCACCCTCTTATCCCTGTATGCACATACTCCTCCATCATGCTCAGGGCCTTGCATCTGTGAGATGGCATGGAGATAGGTGGACCTGGCTTCCACAGAAGGTATGGCGTCTGGCACCAAGGGGAAGGTTTGTTGTGTGTGAGCCTCGGCACTTGTCAGTACAGTGGGCTTCCCTCGGATCAATAGGCAGAAGGCCATGCTTGTGTGGGCAGCACCTCCCTTCGCTCCCCGGGGCTGCCCTGTGGAAGCCAGGATGCTTGGGTTTGGCATGGGCCCTCCCAGGTCCAGGACATGCCCTTCTGGATTGAGTCTTGGAAGCCCACTTGTGTCTGCATATCTTACCCAGCCCTCCAGACAGAGTCTCTCTGAGATGTGTCTGCCGGGCCTGACAATGTTCCTGGTGACTCCACATTCCCCAGGACAGGCCAGCCCCTCATGGAGAGCTGTAGGAGAGCTGGCCACTGTGTGGGGAGAGATACACCTGCTTTAGGCTAGGGGACCTTCAGCAAATTCTGTCTCCCAAACTGAATCTGTGAGAGATGCCTGGTGGCTGGTGGTCTCTGAGCTCTGTGACACCTTGGCGAGCAGAGGCTTGTGTGTGTGTGTGTGTGTTTGTGCATGCCATTTCACATCAGCAGAGCAGTGTGCAGTGGGCTCAGAGAGGCTGAGGCACTCACCCCTGTCACACAGCAGTGGTAGGGTACTGTGGTTTGAACCCTGGGTCTGGCTCCTACAACCTGCTTTACTGTAGCCCAGCAGTGTTAGCTCTGACCCAGAAAGTTCCAGGTCACAAGTTTTGGAGGTGACATTTCCAGTATGGAACCCTGTTTGGAGCCTTTGGGGATAGGCCTTGTCACATTTGCGTCCCTGACAGTGACTCCTAGGTGAGGACCCTGAGTCATCATGGTGGATGGAGGCTACACCCTAACTCCCTCTAGCGGCTGCACTGGACATGAGGATGGGAGCAAGAGGTGTCTGTTCACACTGGGGCCACAATCAGACTTAGACCTACTCAGGACACATTCTCACATGCACACGCCCATCTTACACACACACACACACACACACACACACACACACACACACACAC
>CABHPR010105466.1:6416-31043 GCA_902168415.1 Peromyscus melanophrys
GAGAGAGAGAGAGAGAGAGAGAGAGAGAGAGAGAGAGAGAGAGAGAAGTTGTTCTGGGACTTGGAATTAAATAATCAGGAGTTAAACTTTCAGTGGGTAAATAAATCACTGCAGCGCAAGCATGATAAGGACTTGAGTTCAGCTCCTCAGAACCCTGTAAAGCTGGGAGTACTAGTCTAGCCCCAGTGCATTTACAGTTAGATTGGAGATAGAGGCAAGAAAATCCTTGGGAGCTTGCAAGCCAGATAGCCCAGTGTATGCAGCAGGATACCCTGTCTCAAACAACGTGGGAGGTGAGAACACCTGGCACACCTGCACTCAAATACACTAATGCACACATGCACACACATATATATGCATGCACACACATGCGCGCACACACACACACACACACACACACACACACACAAAGATGTTTTTAATTTTCCAATCTCCCAGTTGTGTGTGCTATGAGATTAATTTATTTATTTAACCACTGTGGAACTCAGTTTCTCTGGCTGCAGAAATAGGGCTATTCTGAGCAGCGGATCTGTAGGTGGCGCTATTACACACGATGGTATTCTGGTCACTGGAGCAAGTATTGTGAGTTCCTGAACCCCAGAACTGCATCCCTTGTTTGGACTGTCAGAGTTCTTTAATAGTCTCTAGCTTCCAATCTGTTGGAAGGTCTCCAGGTCTCACATTTTCCACCAAACAGCACGAGCTTCCTAAGAACCAAATCTTCTACATCAAGCTCAGACTTCCTAACATAGCACCCCAGTGCCCCCATGACCTCATGGCTGTCCCCAACTGTCTCTATTCTCTGCTGAGATGCCCTTTCCCATCTGCTTCCTTCCTTTCGTCTTCTCCAGCCTCAAAGCCCTAGTGTTGTCCAGGAGGTGTTTCTGCATCAGCAGATGTGCCCTTACCTGTAAAGTCCAATGGAGTCACTGCTGGGTGCTTTGAAACAGGGATAAGGTGGATGGTGAAATAAAGTTTTCATTTTTGAAATGGTTTTTAAGTAGTCATATGACTTAGTGGATGTCGTGTTGAATAAGCAAACACATAAAACCTCTTCAGGTTCTGTTATGCCCTCCCTCGGGCCTCTGGCTGTTCCCCTTGCTGTTCCCCTGTGTATGTAGGTGCATACTTCTTCTTTAAGGTTCAGACTGAATGCCACTTGCTGTGCGCTTCCATAGGATGGTAAGACAGAACAGGACAGCATGGGACAGAATGTACATAAGCTCGCCATGACAAACTTTCAACCAATTATCTCCCATTGGTCCAAATAAAGTCATATATACTTCAAGGCAACAGAACATTAAGTGTATTCTCTGGTTCACACCAACATCTGGGCCTTCATGAGATAGAAGAATTAGGCCAGGCCAGCCTTCAGCTGCCCTTGAATCCACAGTGGAAGGCAGACACAGATAAGATCGCAAGTCACAATTTATTCCACCAACACTTTTGTTGGATGTCTACAGCATTTTAGAAATAGTCAACATTTTAAATGGACAAAAGGCATTTCACTAGACACAAGTATTCCTAAATCCTTTAAAAAAATCCAGAACATCAAACCACAGTGACCCACACTCATTTCTGCTCAGTAATTATCAGGACAACCATTCCAACGTGGTAACCAATAGCCACATACAGCTACTGCTGCTAGATGAAAACTTAAAAACAGTAGGTCTCAGAAGCAGTAGTGAGGAGAAGAGAGGGGGTCCTGACTGAGTAATTTAGGACCCTTCTTTCTTGTTCTCATTTAACTGTAAGTCCTTGTCTGGACTGTGAACACTCTGTAAGGGCAGGGAGGAGCTTGGCATTGAGAGCATCTACTGGTTCTAATACATACTGAGTGGACGTCATAGAGACAGGGAGCAAGCAAGCTGGCTAGTGTTGTGGAATATTATTTGAAGATGTGTTATATTCGTTTATGCTGTGGAACATTTGTTTTAATGATTCAAGGATGTGCTGCATTCTTTTATGTTGCATTTGTTTAACTCTGTGAAACTGTGTTACTTTGCCTGTCTAAAACACCTGGTTGGTCTAATAAAGAGCTAAATGGCCAGTAGTGAGGCAGGAGAATAGATAAGTGGAGCTGGTAGACAGAGAGAATAAATAGGAGAGATCTGGGGGAAAAAAAGGGGGGAGCAAGAAAAGGAGGAGGACATCAGGATCCAGCCACACAGCAAGCCATGGAGTAAGAAGTAAAGGAAGGTATACCGAAATAAAGACAAAAGCCCAGAGGAAAAAGGTAGATAGGATAATTTAAGAAAAGCTGGCTAGCAACAAGCCAAGCTAGGCTGGGCATTCATAAGTAATAAGATTCTGTGTGTATTTACTTGGGAGCTGGGTGGTGGGCTCCCAAAAGAGCAAACAGCCAAAGAGTGAAAAACAACAACAACAAAAACAAAAACAAACAACTACAGGCTAGGGATGAGGTGGATAGGGGATGGAGGACAATGGAAGCTATGTTTCTCCAGCACCTTACAGTGCAGCAAATACACATGTCTGTACCAAGGAACAGGATGGGATTTGACTTCCTGATGAATGATGCCATGAGGCACTCAGCACCAAGGACGTACTTCTTGTATCCTTCGCCTACTGTCTCTACTAGATCTAAGAATGAAAATGTCTGAAAAAAATGTGTCTAAGAAAAGGCACGAAAACATAATGATTAAGAGGTCTCTGAATCCAGACTGTTTAGGTCGAAATACTGACCACTTCATATCTTGAACAAATCATTGCATTCTTCCATGCCTCAGTTTCCCTGCCGGGATAAAGGCAATGACAATGCCTACCTCAGTGGGTGGTTTTAGGGTGTTTATGAGTCATGCACAAAGAAACTAGGTTGAACTCTTGTGTTCTTAGGGAATACCAGAAAAAGAATGCATGATTCGGACACGACTACCAAAGGTCTGGGAAGCATGGACCATTAGCTTGGTTGACCAGAGGATGTGTTAATAAGGAAAGCCTGCAGAGGAGAAATGTGACTACTTAGAAACCAGACTACTTAGCTCTCTTTAAACTCACAATAGTAGTAACTAGAAGGACAGGATGATACTGTGAAAACAACTAGGTACTTGGTGACCCCTGAGTTAATTACTTTTCTTCTGCTGTGATAAATACCATGATGAAAAGCAACTTACAGAAGGAAGGGTTTGTGGTGGCTTATAGTTCTAGAGGAGGAGTCCATAAGGACCAGGAAGGCGGTACGAGTCCTGAGCAAGAAACTAGCTGACTACATCTCAACTGCATTCAGGAAGCCGAGAGTTCTAACTGGAAGTGGGGTGAAATTATAAACTCTCAAAGCGCACCTCCAGTAACTTACTTCCTCCAACAAGGCTTCCAACCTAAAAGTTCCATAAGCTCCCCAGACAGCACCACCAACTGGGGACGAGGTGTTTAAACACATGAGCCTATGGAGGGCATTGCTCATTCAAACCACCACAGATCCACATCCCATATGCTATTTAGGGTAGCTGGAGACCCTTAAAGTCATGCCCTAGAGTAGTGTATTACTAATTGTACTTTCTCATATGACTACTGAATGACCCTTGGGTTTTACTGAACCCAATCGACTTCTCTCCTTAAAGTAGACTTTATATGCACACACATATCCTGTGACAAAAGAGGATATTCAGTTTATTTTAAGAAGTACATGTCTAAGCTGTGCTGTGGTGGTGCACACCTCTAATCCCAGCATTTGGGAGGCAGAGGCAGGTGATCTCTGTGAGTTCAAGGCCAGTGTGGTCTACAGAGGGAGTTCCAGGAAAGCCAAGGCTACACAAAGAAATCCTGTCTCAAAAAAAAAAAAAAAAAAGACATGTCTGTGCCATTAAATAGTCAAGTCCTTGTTTTGAGCCGTTAAGACTGCTTCCTATCCTTTTTTTATAAAAAGGTTTTGTTGTTTTTTGTTCAACATTTTCTCTTCTACCCATACAACCAGCCATACATTGATTATACATTAGGTATAATTTCTTCCAGCTTCATATCTCCTTGTTTTCTTCACTCATATAAACAAGACGGCAAAAACCAAACAAACAAACAAAAATAAACAAGCAGAAGCCTAGAAGGTAAGCTCATAAAATACACAGAGTTTTAAGTAACTGGGTAGAAGTTTGGCCAGCTGGTCGACCTCCTTCCTTTGTCAACACGCTTCTTAGCACGTGTGGGCTTTTAGATGTCAGTCCCCCACCTGCAACAGCACCAACGGCAACTTGACTGCCGTTTGAACTGCACACTGTAGATCATCATAACAAGGCCAAACTGCAAATACTCCTTCCGTCTCAGCTGTGGTTTCTTTGGTGCTGTTGTCAGAGAGGACTTTCGGGGTAATTTAAGGAAGATATGCAGCTTTAGAAAAATGTCATTTAACAACGGGAGAGGAAAGAGGACCGAGGAACTTAGGTTTGTATGCAGCTTCATGATATGTGCATCTTAGATTGATGGATTCATCCTGAGAACGAAGCAGTCTTCTATTTTTAAGATTCCTAGACATAGCCTGGACTCCTGGTCTCAAATACTTCCCATGTGTTCCTATATTCACACAGTGTGATCTCCTAGTCTCCACTGCGCTGTGGCTCCCACAGACATAAAGGAAACTGCCTACAGCTCCTAACTTCCTATCTTGCTAGGCTGTGGCTTGCTGTGTATTAAAGTTGATTTTATACCCAAACTTTTCTTTACTTCCTGCTTCTTTTCCCTTGTTACATGATTCACCAAAAACCTGGTCTCAAATTGATAGTTCTAAATATCATGATATCCCAGAAATCCTGCTTGATCTTTTCACTAAAGCCCACATATAACACCTATAGATTTAATAAAAATTTTCTTTTTTTGAAACAGGTCTCATGTGCCCCAGGCTGACCTTGAACTTGCTATGTAACTGAGATGACCTTGAACTGATCCTCCTACCTCTACTTCCTAAGCGCTGTAATTTCAGGCATGCACCAATACATCTGCTATCATGCTGTGGCTTTGTGAACACTAGGCAAGCACTCTGCCTAATAAATGCTCTGAACATGAGTTAATACTGGTTTGCTTCTGAAGTGACAGCCATAGCAGAAGGATCACTGGCCTTGAACTCAGGAAGGCTGAGATCATTTCCATCCACCATGCAGCCTTATACAAGCTTGTACTTGGCTCTCTTATGAGAGAGAGCCAAGACTGTGATTCTCCATCCCTAACAGCTGGTCTTCTCCTGAGATTTCAGGGTTCTTTAGTTCTGTATGATTGGGAGTGAGGGAGTAGTCTTAGTTAGGGCTTCTATTGCTTTAATGAAACACTATGACCAAAAGCCAAGTTGGGGAGGAAAGGGTTTGTCTTACACTCCATATTGCTGTTCATCATAGAAGGAAGTCCTAACAGGAACCCAAACAGGGCAGAAAACTGGAGGTGGGAGCTGATGCCTAGGGCTGGCACCACCCATAATGGTCTGGACCCTCCCCCGTCAATCATTAATTAAGAAAATGTCCTACAGCTAGATCTTATGGAGGCAGTTTCTCAATTGAGGTTCCCTTCTTTCAAATGACTCTAGTTGGTGTGTCAAGGTGACAGAAGACTGGCCAGCACAGGGCTGACAGCAATTTGTCTTCAGATATAGTTTCAGACTCTTCTTGGTGTTCAAGCAACGGGAATGGTTGGTAGACTGAGCTGGACCTCACTGTGCTCTTGCGTCACGTGTGGGTCAGGGTTGGCATCTCCATTAATGAACCCTGTCCACTGTGACATGCACCCAAATCATGAGCCACAAATGCTCCTCAGAAACAAACGTCCTCAGGCATGTTTCTTCTCTAAGAACCATCTTTCATAAAGGCAGTGGAGATGCGGAGAGAGCATCCATCTACTCAGTACCCACCAGTGGAGAACAGTGGGAAACCAACCCTCACCTGAGCTTAACCCCTGGAAATGCACAAAGAACAGGTGAAGCTCATTGGGAAACCTGAGAACTGCTAGAAACCAATGTTCTCACATTTCCAGAAGGTTAGGACCTGGTTACATACCAAACCTACAAAGTCAGAGTTATGGGGCTAGGCCCATGAATCTGAAGGCCTCATGAGATAGTCATCTTGCTTCCAACACTCACCAACCACTGAGAAACACTGGTCTAGAGCCATGAATAACTTGGTGATAACATAGTGTCATGGCTAATCTTGGTTGTCAATAAACTTCTGGGTGTATCTGTGAGGGTGTTCCCAGTGAGGTTTCAGTGAAGAGAAAATACCCACCCTGAAGGTGGCTGGAACCATCTTGAAGGCTAAATAGACAGAAAAAAACAAGCTGAGGACCAGCATTCACACCCCTCTGCTTCCTGGCTGCGGGTGCAGTGACCAGCTCCTCCACACTCCTGCCACCATCCTTGGACAGTACCTCAAAACAAATCCTTCCTTCCTTAAGTTGATTCTTGGTAAGAAAAATAACTAATATACCAAGTGGAAAAATTCGATCATTTGGCCCTATGTGACAATTTTTAACAGCCTCCATATTCTTTGGCTTGACATCTGTGGATTTAATAGAGAATCAAAAACAGAAAAAAAAAATTGTCTATACTGAACATAGACAGACTTTCTCTTCTTCTTATTCCTCCCTAACCAGCATGTTTAACAACCCTCCCCATAGGATGTGTACAGTATCAGGTATGTATAATCTAGTGATGGATATGCCCAACTTCCTAGAGGCTGTGTAGACACAGGTTCCAGATCACTTCCTATGAGAGTCTTGTATAGATCTTAGTGTTCAAGCATGTTCTGGAACCAATGTGTCAGATACCCAGGAAAGACTGTATTTTCAGTTGACACACCTGGCCAGGAGTGTCAGGAGTGTAGCTAGAGTTTTCCTGCCTGGCCCACAGTCAGGACAAATCTCTCTCACCCGCCAGTCCCACAGCTGCTCAGACCCAACCAAGTAAACACAGAGACTTATATTGCTTACAAACTGTATGGCCGTGGCAGGCTTCTTGCTAACTGTTCTTATATCTTAAATTAATCCATTTCTATAAATCTATACCTTGCCACATGGCTTGTGGCTTACCGGCATCTTCACATGCTGTTTGTCATGGCGGCGGCGGCTGGCAGTGTCTCCGCTCAGCCTTCCACTTCCCAGAATTCTCTCCTCCTTGTCCCGCCTATACTTCTTCCTGCCTGACCACTGGCCAATCAGTGTTTTATTTATTGACCAATAAGCAACATGTTTGACATACAGACCATCCCACAGCACAGGAGTCTTGCTTTGTTTCTCTCACCAGGTGGGTCTCAGATTTCACACTCATGTAAAACGAACATCAAATTTCTCCACGTTGCTTCTAGGTTTTTAAGTCTTATCCATATTTTGATGAATAAGACTCTCTTGGGCCTGGGGAGATAGTTCAGTAGCTCAAATGCTTGCCAGACAAGCATGAGGTGCTGAGTTGAATAACCAAGTAGAAATGCCAGGTGCTGCGGTGTACTCCTGGAATACCAGACTGGAGAGGTGGAAACAGTCAGGGCTCTGGGACTTGCTGGCCAGCCATCATAGCCTCATCGGCAAGTTCAAGGCCAAAACAAGAGATTCTGCTCAAACAAACACAATGAGGCTGGAGAGATGGCTCCATCAGTAAAGGCACTTGTCTCCAAGCCCGAGTTTAATCCCTGAGACCCATGCAGTGGAGAGAAGCAGAAGGGTGAAATCTGTATACACCCATCTTTCTTTCATTACAGTCGTACAGAAAGAAACTCCCCCAGCTTGTCCCATGGCTTCCACAGCACCTCTCATGCTACAGCATGTGATGTCTACACACACACACACACACACACACACACACACACACACACACACAAGTTAATATAATTCTTTTAAAAAATTTAAGAGGGATGAATAGGCCAAGAGGAAACACACCTAAGGTTGACCTTTGGCATCCACATGCATGTATGGGGACATACACACACTACTCAGTGTCTGGGATCAAGCCCATGGCCATCAGTCCAGATATCTGCAGCATACCTATTCTCTTTAAAATTTTGTTGTGTTGGTAAATTTTAACATGAGTGCTGGAGACCTTAGCTAGGTACTCAGACTGACTCAGGATGTGCATCGCCTACTGAGCCATCTCCCGGCCGCATCGTTGTAAGATCTGTGATTGACTGAGATGCGAACCTTGCCCAGTGTGGTGGTTTGAAAGAAAATGGCCCCCATAGGGAGTGGCACTAATAGGAGGTGTGGCTTTGTTGGAGGAAGTGTGTCACCATGGAGGTGGGCTCTGAAGTCTCCTTTGCCCAAGCTACACCCAGTGTGACGCAGTTGCTTCTGCTGCCTGTGGATCAAGATGTAGAACTTTCAACTCCAGCACCGTGTCTGCCTCCATGTCCCTCCATAATGATAATGGGCTAAACCTCTGAAACTGTAAGGCAGCAATTAAATGTTTTCCTTTATAAGAGTTGCCATGGTCATGGTGTCTCGTCACAGGATTGAAACCCTAACTAAGACACCCAGTGTCCCCCAATGTCCTCTTCCATGTGGACAGATTTGGAAACTCCACCCACTTCAGCATCTTCCAATTGTTGCCAGCAGGAATAAGCAAGCCATGCATGCAGCTCTGTATGTAGCTCTGTAGTAGTCAGGTTCTCTAGAGAACGGGAAGGATAGCGTCTCTGTACATATGGGATTCAGTACAGTGACTTACAGGCTGTGGTCCACCTAGTCCAACAATAGCTGTCTACCAACAGAAGGTCCAAGAGTCCAGTACTTCAGTCCACAAGGCTGGCTGCCTCAGCTATTTTCAGTACCTGCCAGAATCCCAAAGAACTAGGCTCTGATGCCAGTGAAGGAATGAACTTGCCAGAAAAAGTGAAGGCAAGCAGACAAAGAGCAAAAGCTTCCTTCTTCCATGTCCTTTCTGTAGGCCACCAGAAGAAGGTGTGGCCCAGACTAAAGGTGGATCTTCCCATCTCAAAAGATCCAGATCAAAGGTGGGTCTTCCCACTTCAAGTACTTTAATTAAGAGAAATTTCTCACAGCTGTACCCAGCTGCTTGGGTTTTAGTTAATTCCAGGTGTAGTCAAATTAACAACCAAGAATGCCCATCACAAGCTCCTACCATTTTTCACACCAAGATCAAAAGCAAGTCTGTGTGATGTACAATCTTGCAAGATTTTAAATGGTTGGCAACTAATGAAATTTTCTTTCAGTGTCTGGGATCAAGCCCATGGCCTTGTACATTCTAGACAAGCACTCTACCACTGAACTACATTCAAAGCCCTCAAATGTTTGTGAGTCGACTGGTTTAATATCTTGAAATGGGGGCTGGAGAGATGGGTCAGTGGTTAAGAGCATATATTGCTCTTGTAGAGGACCAGAATTTGTTACCCAACACCCAGGATTGTGGTGATATAGTGTGTCCAATATATTGTGCACCCCAATAAACTTATCTGAGGATCAGAGACAGAGACAGACACTAGATTAGACAGAGAGGCCAGACAGTGGTGGCACACATCCTTAATCTTATCACTCGGGAGGCAGAGATCCATCTGGATCTCTGTGAGTTCAAGGCCACAGTGGAAACAGAGCCAAGCATGGTGGCACACACCTTAATCCCAGCACTTGAGATCTCATGCCTTTGCTTGGGAAGCACACAGGTCTTTAATCCCAGGAAGTGATGGTAGGAAGCAGAAAGATACACAAGGCGTGAGGACCAGGAACTAGAGGCTTTTAAGCAGTTCAGCTGAGATCACTTCTGGGTAAGGACTCAGAGGCTTTCAGTCTGAGGAAACAGGATTAGCTGAGGAGTTGGCAAGGTGAGGTTGGCTGTGGCTTGTTTTATCTCTGATCTTTCAGCTTTAACCCCAATATCTGGTTCCAGGTTTTTTCTATTAATAAGACCATTTAGCAATTTGTGTTACACAGGATGCTCACTTCTGTCTGTAACTCTAGCTCCACACTTCTAGCCTACACACACACACGTACGCGTGCATGTATAGAGATAGAGAAACACACAATTCAAAAGAAAAATCCATCTTAAAAAATAACTTAAAATGTCCTATTTGTTGTATTTTAAAAATGGCACAAAGGAGTCACACCATACAACAGGGCCCACTAGGAAGTTTATTGAGGGGAGGGGCGAGAATGGGCAGAGACTGATCCCTGAGGAAGAGAACAAAGAGGGAGAGAGGGAGGGAGGTATACAAGGCTCGCCTTTTATACGGAAATGTAGCGCATGCACATACTTATTGGCTGCAGCTGAGGTATATGCTGTCAGGACCCTAAGGGCAGGCCGGCACAGATGCCTGAATGCTAACACTATTGGAACCAAGCAACAAAGCAGAGCAGAATTCACCAGTTGATGCTGATCTCAAGCCTGACACGGGGTTTAGAAGCTGAAATCAGTTAAGACCATCAAAAATCACCCACAGAAACAAGTTCATCTAGTTGGTGTACAATAACATACTCTGCTTCTAGAACAAGTAGGTTTTTGAGCCACGTGTCAAGTTCATTTGTCCACTCAGTCGCTTGTGCAACTTAGACCCTTAGCTAATATTTGACACAGCACATTAAAAATATAGGAAGCTCATTCGTTAGTCACTGAAGATTTAAAATGCAAATGGGTAAAAGCCAAATACTACCTCAGTGACTTTTTTCCTGGCAAGCTGAAGCCCAGAAAAACAAGTGCCAAGGACCACCCAGAAGGGAGAGAGGTGAGGCATGGGCTCTTGCCTCTCTGCAGGTTGCCTCAACCTGCCCAGGCCATTTCCCACAGTCTGAGAGCCGTAATCACCATCAAAGGGAATCATCCGGGGCTCACTGCCACTCAGAGCCCTCGGAGTCGCCTTTGGCTTGGCAAGTGTTCACCTGGAAAGTAACAGGATCTCGAACCGTAACAGGTTCAGTGGGGATTATTTCCAGCTAATATAATCTATAATATAATTCCAGCCCCCCCCCTTTTGTTTATCTTACCTGAGAATGTACAAGACAATAAAGAGGGAGGCAGGCATTGCTTACATTAACAATAGGAGAACAACGGGCCAGCAAGGTTCACCAGAACTAGATTGGAACACCTGTGAACTGAATTGAAGGCGATGGGGAGGACGGGGGAGTCATACCTGTGTTGTTGATTCTCCAAGTCTGACCGACTACAATGTCATGATGGTAGAGAGCAGGAATGTTGCAGATCCACAGCCAAAATTATCCCAGGCTATTTGTAGTCCCCTTGGTAGACCTATTGCCCATGTGAGTCTGACCTTGAATCCTTCTATCAGGTAAAATTTCCAGAAAGTCATCTTGGCGGACCACCTTCTTCCACCAACCTAGAAGTTAAGTATATCATCAGTCAATGTCTAAAACCTGTAGCAGGGGTCACCCTGCTTTGCCGAGAACCACCTACCTGATGTTCCTGCCACTGCAGCTGGGAGATGGCTTGCTTATGCCTTCCCTTTGTTCTGGGGCTATAAAGAGCTCATGTGGCCACTTCCATGGTGGAACATGTCATGTCCATGGTGGACATGTGACCTGAACCCACATTCCCAGGCTACCCTCTTCCTGTTTGGCTTTGCATAAACTCTGATTTTTAAAATTTTCACTAATGCTTTCAAAATTTTTCAATGTGTTTGATCATATTCACATCCCCCTGCCCAGATCCACCCCCTACCCTTCTCCCAACTTCATGTCTTTAAAAAAAAAATGAATAGCCCATTGAATCCAATTTGTGCTGTCCATATACTCCAGGATGTGGAGTCATCTGCTGGAGCATCGTGACCTACTGGGACCACACTCCTAAAGCAAACTGACTTCCCTACCATCCCTCAGAAGCTCCCAGCTTCCTATAACAAATTTTAGTTGTGAGTCAGAGTTTGGGAACTTCTTCTCCCTCTATGCTGGAATGGTGACTGGCTTGATCTTGTGTATGTCATCACCAGAAGGAACTGTTTCCCTCCGATTCAGAGTAAACACATTTTCTTAGCATAAGAGCAGTGCACCCACACCCCAGGAGGGAAATAAACAGGACTTTGATATGTTGAAGTTAAAACCTTCCTTTTAAATAGAAAGAAAAGGGGAAATGATGGGTGATATTGCTCTGTATGCTGTGATTATGTTGCTCTGATTGACTGATAAATAAAATGCTGATTGGCCAGTAGCCAGGCAGGAAGTATATATAAGCAGACAAGGAGAATTCTGGTAAGAGGAAGGCTGAGTCAGAAGTTGCCAGTCAGACACAGAGGAAGCGAGATGTGAAGAGATGTGAAGGCAGAACTGAGAAAAGGTACCAAGCCTGTGGCTAAACATAAGTAAGAATTATGGGTTAATTAATTGTAAGAGCTAGTCAGTAATAAGCTTGAGCTAATGGTCCTACAGTTCATAATAAGCCTCTGTGTCTTTACTTGGGTCCGAGTGGGTGCAGGACCAGTGGGTGAGAGAGATTTGTCCTGACCGTGGGCCAGGTGGGACAAGGAAAACTTTAGCTACACTGAAACACTATGGCCACCAAGATTTACTGTCTTCACTAAAAGGCCAACTTCCTAAAACTGTACCTTGCACACATTGTGTAGCCAAATGCAGAATGCACTGTAGGAGAGAGAGAAAACGATGCTCTGAGTGGCCAGAGGGCTAAAAGAAGTTCCATAATTTACATTAAGTATTTATGGCTACTTCCTAACCGAGTATTACCCATAAACATGTAAACATGTTTTTGAAAGCTGTACCATTCTCCATCTCTAAAGACAAAGCAGGGAGAAACAGGTGAGCCTTAACCGATGCATCACAAAATTGTTTGACATGTATTTCAATTCCAGAAGCCCACGACTGGTAGTAGACTTTTTTTTTAAATAAGGATTTATTTTTTTATCATGTATACAGCATTCTGTCTGCATGTATGCCTGCAGGCCAGAAGAGGGCGCCAGATCTCATCAGAGATGGTTATGAGCCACCAGGTGGTTGCTGGGAATTAAACTTAGGACCTCTGAAAGAGCATCCAGTGTTCTTAACCACTGAGCCATCTCTCCAGCCCAGTAGTAGACTTCTTAAAACATAGAAGATCACCCTTGGGTGGGGAGGTGCACATGTTGGTAGGGGTGGATTCTGTTATCATCAAACATGAAACGAACCTGGAGAACTCCTAAATGACATTATGTATGAGTTTTACTCTTTAATACGTTACTTTCCAAACAATAAGTATGTAAAAGCAGGAAAAATTTTTTTTTTTTTGTGTAACACATACTGTATCTTTAAAAATATGCCATGCTTCAGTGGAAGACCACACATCCAACAATACATGGGTGGCACAAATTGATCTTGAAGGAATTTTTTATTTAAGACAAAAAGTTGAGTAGGTAAAGGAGGACTGGATCTGGGAAGAGTTGGGAAAGAGGTACATATGATCAAAACACATTCTGAAACTGAAACTCTCAAGAGCTTATATGTATCTAAAACCATGTGGTAGGGATGTGGAGAAGAAATCCAAACTCAAACTAGGGACTTCAGAAGCTCCATATTCAATCCAGTGGTTGGAAGTCAGACCCTAGAGTTTCTGTGCTAACTTTGTGACTTTAAAACAAGTTTTAGAAAATGAAAAATACTATAAAGTAGAAATCCATGCTGTTAACTAGCATAAGAATTTATAACAATGAGCAATGAATTTAAGGTCCAGGTTCATAACTTGATTAAAAAAAATTAAGTTTTTTGAGCATACTGATAACAAGTGACATTAAGCACTACCTATAAAACAGAACACTGCATGATCAGGGAGAGTAGAATTCATTACTTTATCTAAGTATAATTGAAGGTACATTTTATTTTCTCCTTATTTTTCTTTAACTAGATGGTTAAACTTCAGTAGGTCTTCTTCCTGAGTCAACTGTGCTCTGCTGTGGAAAGTATTACCAACAATGATTAGAGGGCTGGCAAGATGGCTGCTGGGGTGGGGGTGGGGAGACACTTGCCACCAAGTCTGACAACTTGAGATCAATTCTTGAGTTCCACCTGGTAAGAGAGAACTGACTCTGATAGGCTGTCCTCTGAAGCCGCACTTTTGTGTGCGCACACACACACACTTGAAAAATGAGAGTAAGATGGCTCAACAGGTGACGTCATTTGCAGCCATGCACAACAACCTGATTTCAATCCCCATAACCTGCAAGGTGGAGAGAACTGACAGCGGTGAGTTGTCTGATACACTACCCCAGTGTATCAGAACAAGGAACATTAGGTCAGAGATTCCCAGTACTTTGAAAGAGTCAGACGTAAACACCAAACTTTTGAAAAACATGTACTAATAAAATTAGTTATTGCCCCCACGAGAGTGCTGGCTAGTAAGAGCACCTCTGTCCAGACCTTGGAAGACAACTTCAGGATGTGACAGCCGCTGCAGCCAAGAGATGCTGAGTGGAGGCAATGGCATCTGTCCTGGTCAGTGTTCTATTGCTGTGAAGAGACACCATGACCACGGCAACTCTTACGAAGGGAAACATTTCATTGGGGCTGGTTTACAGATTCAGAGGTTTAGTCCATTATTGCCATGGTGGGAAGCATAGCAGTGTGCAGGCAGACATGATGCTGGTCGGGCAGGCAGCAGGAAGAGAGAGAGCGAGCCACTAACTTGACTTGAGCATTTGAAACCCCAAAGTCCATCCACAGTGACACACTTCCTCCAATAAGGCCACACCTCCCAATCTTGTCAAGTGGCACCACTCCCTAATGACCAAGCATTCAAATATATGAGCCTATGGCGGTCATTCCTATTCAAACCACCAGAGTGACTGACCCTGCCTGGGAGAAGAGTGCAACTGTAAAACCTTTCAGGCCTCCCCCTTGGTGGGACCATCAGGAAGGTTCAGGAGTTGCCGTTCCAGCCAGCATCCTTGAGCTCTGCCAGCGACACAGATGCATGAGGGCTAAGCAGTGTTTTATAACCACTGTAATGCTCAAGTTCATCTTACTGCAACTTGAAGCAAAGGATGTAGTTTTAATTATGTGCTCAAAGGCTGCTGGAAGACTCATCGGACTTGGTACAGCCTGACCTATATGCAAATTATATGAGGTGAGCCTGACACTCAAGCCTTCCTTATGACAATGGGAGGTCCTTTAGGCAACAGGTTTTGGCAAGTTGTCATAAAGGTACTCTGTGCGCACAGATAAGTGAGGTAGGCATGCCAGATATGACTCCGGGGCACCAGTATATCCCTGAACATGTACCTTCCACAGCAACACTGAAAATCACTCAATTCCACACCAGCCTACCTACTTCAACAGAAACTTCACCACCACTAGGGGGAGACATCTGCTTTGCTGTCTAACACGCTCTCTAAAAAGATGGGAGAAACTCTAAATGTAGCTGGATTGAATGACCTGGGAAATCTCCACCGCATTTTACATGCCTCCATGGCTGATTCAGTAGTTTTGAAGCAATGACACCACTTTTTTGGGGGATGGGGGGGCGGAAGTTGTCAGACTGTTTTCTTGTTTCTTCAAAAGCTCCCAAGTGCTTCTGATACAGGTCTGAGTATGCTACCACCAGGGTTCAAGATTCTCATCACTGAAGAGGGAGCAGGAAACATGTCTGCAACAGAGGGAGAGGAGGAGTGAGGTGAAACGCAGCCCCTAGACACGAACTTAGTACGGTTGTGGTTACCTGCACAAGACGAAGCCACCAAGACAGCCAACATTCCACCAGGCCGTGCTAACTAGACTCAGTGGGCTACAGGAAAAAACAGAGAACATGAAGGGGTGCATGCTGGGAGTACCTGGGGGAGGAGGTGGGAGTTGGGATGCATGTGATCAAGATACACTGTTTGAATGTATAGAATTCACAGAATACTTAAAAGATAGGATATTAAAACTATTTCGCTGGTCATGGCACATGCCTTTAATCCCAGCACTCGGGAGGCAGAGGCAGGTGGATCTTTCTGAGTTCAAGGGTAGATGTTCTACATCAAGTTCCAGGCCAGCCAAGGATACATAGCAAAAAGCTGTCTGAAATCAACCAACCAACCAACCAACCGGGCCTTCTTGAAGGATTCTGCCAGCCACAGAGCATTTGTGGTGAGGGAACACATGAATTCCAGTGAGTTCAGAAGAGAAACTCCATGGAAGGGAATCTCACCAGAATGCCTGCTATACAAACTAACATATCACAGGGACACAGCACCATTATCTTCAAATTTAAATTTATTAAGACATTCAGCTATGTCTGTCAGTCTACATCCAAATTTGCTACTTAAAAAAAAAAAAGAGAAAAAGAAACAAAAAAAACCACATCCCACATTAGGAATACCAAGTCTGAAATACATTTTAATTTTTGAGCCAAGCTTATTGTATAAATAAATGACTAGTTTCTTTTCATATCAAAATCCCATAAAAAAATTACATCCCCCCTCCCCAGTTCTACCTGTAGCCATGATGAATGTAAAAATTTAAATATGACACATCCTTGTCAAAGAAAGGGTGCAAATTCTATTAACAGCTTTAAAAGTGGCATTTGCAGGGTGGGGTCATACAGTTCAGTACTCATTCCCAAAGTGCAAATGTTGCCGTAATTTAACACTGCTTTTGATTCAGTTTTGAGAACTAAACATTACACAGGATTGAACAGTACACCCAGGGCCTTCATCAGTGCCCTAAAGCCCCTCCCACTTTGGCCTCCTTTTTTTAAAGTGGACTCCAAAGTGTTCATTAGAGTTTTAGTTTACTTCACACAGCCAACAAAGTATACGATATATTAACAAAAGTTCCATATACATCAAAATATGAAGACGACTCCAGCATCAAGTTCAAGAGTCTCAGGTGACATGAATGGCCCAAAAGGCCCAGTGCCTACCCACCCCTTCTCTGAAGCACATGGTGACGGATGTGTGCCTCCATCTTGAATACAGTCAATGCTTCTACATCTTTGATTTCATTGCAGTGTCGTAGAAAACGCCAGAATCACTTGGTGGTTCCACTCAACTGGGGGAACGGGGAGCGGAGGCAGGGCTGCTCATTACCCACACTTGATAATCAGAGTGCTCCTGTCCCACGGGAAAGGAAAAGCCAGTTCCACCTCAGCTGCATCTTCCCACGCTGACCTCCAGATCTTTGTCCTCTTAACCCCTTCAAACACTCAAACCTGATTTCATTATTCCTCGCAAACCAGGGACCACTCCCGAAGTTGCTGAGGTTGAATTTTCTTGGGAAACCTCTACAAAACATCAGCATAGAACGTATGAATACATTTTGATTAGTGTACATTGCAAAATTTCTCCTACAACACAAAGTGCGGTGGGAAGCAGGTGGTGTCCACTGAGTGCCCCTGGAATAGATCCTTGGAATGTCAGGTCCCTGCCTAATCCTCTCCTGCGTTCACTCCTCAGGTCTGAGCGTGAACTCCACCTTGGATGGCCTTCTCCACAGTGCAGAGCTCCAAGCTTGCTTCTTCCCCTCTAGGCAGACTCAACAGGACACATTTCACCTTTTGCACTCTGAGGATCCTCTCTAGGCTCAACAGCCCCTTCCTGGCTAACCGAGCTCCTGCTGATGTGTTCACTACTGTCCCCAGAACCTTCCTGCGTTCCGGTCCCTGGCGGACGCTCGTGGTCAGGGGGTTCAGGACCTTCCTGAAGTGCAATGTTCTGCTCAGCCCCTGGAGGAGGCTGTGGAGCCGGTTCTGTCCCCAATCCTGGAAGCTGGGAGGAGTTTTTGAGGTGGCAGTGACACAGAGGGCAGGTATCCTGGACATAGAGCCATTTCTTAAGACATCCTGCATGGAAGAAGTGACTGCAAGGTGTGATCACAGCAGATTTCATGTCCTAAAAGAGAGGGTGAGAGAGGTACCTCAGAAATGGAACCATTTAACCACATCTCTTTAGTACAAACAGAAAACCTGCAGCCAAGGTCTTAGAGTCATCTGGCTTCACTAATAAAGCTGCAATCAGAGATGCCCTTCTACCGTAGTAAGAGCCACTGTGGATACTAAAGCAAAAGAGAGTCAAAACCAAAGTGAGGAAGAAACTGTCTTCTAAACAAGAAACACAAAGGTTGCACTATGCAGTATGAAGATGTGAGCCATTGGTGTAAGACAAGAATAATTATAACCTCAGAAAATTCTACCACAGACAGGACTTGTTCCACAGTTACGCACCAATGCAGCTAGAAACTAGTCCACGATGAGACTATATGCAAGGAGACAGAGTTCAGCCACAGAACACCAGAGTGTTGGCAAGGAAGTGGTAATTGTATCGGGGCCAATGTACAGACATTTTAAAATTGCCCTGTGTAAACCAGCACTCCTATTCTTGGGCTGTCCCAGACCTACTCAGTTAGGAACTCTGCACCAGGATCCATGACTCTATACTTAGAGTAAGTCCCTCATATGACTTTGAGGTGCTCAAGTTTGACAATCATAGGAACAGATGGTGACACCGTTTTTTTGTTTTTTTGGTTTTTTTGGTATTAATATTCCCTGGGGAGGGAGGGCCTAAGACAGGAATTTAAAATCTGAGGATTTTTTTTCCACTACTGTTTAATATCCACAAACAAGGAAGTGTGAACATCCCCCAAATTCCTTGCCAAGAGCTGGTAACACCCGGGAGTCAACTCAGAAGCAGGGAGCCATCCACACAAAAGCAGCCAGCCGGGAAGCTAAGCGTGTTCTCCACTCTCATGTTCCACGTATGAGCGGCAGGTAGTTCCAGCACCTCAAAAAAAGTGATGTGACAACAGAGGACACAAAAAGAGGACTCCTGGACCCCGACACAGGAGCTTCAGATACTGGCTGCAGAAGCTGACTGTGCCAAACTTGGTTTTTCTGTGCTTTGCTCTGAGGACAGTGGGGCTACAAAAGACATGGAGGCCACTTCAGAAACAAAGAATTATGGACCACGACTGGGCTCAGGACCACGCTCCTTCTCAGAGCACTCAAATGTTGGCTAGTATACAAAAAGATGTTCTCAACACACTTTTAAAAAGTGGAAGCTTAATGTTATGATGAGCAAAATTCCTATCATTGGTAGATATTCACACACACCAACCCCTACCCACAGCATCTGAACTACAAGGCAGCCCTGGAGGACAATCATTCTGCACACACACTGCCACTATTTATAGCTGTCTGCCACCAGCCTACTCTCCCAGTGATTTTACATTGAGTCTGGTCGCAGCTGTTGCCAGGTAATTTTGTCCACACCTCCAGCAGCACAGCTTAATACTAAATGCTGCTACTTAGTTCTCCCACAGGTGACTGGGGACCAAACTCTAGGCTTTATACATTTCCAAGATGACTTAAAATTATCTTTCATTTGTACTAAAGGGCAAGCATCATCTTGATATGAGGCAAGTGCTATGGACAGCAGGCCATCCATCCATCCATCCTCAACCGCACTCTGATACTCTGCCTCTACCAATGTTCCGCAAACCCCACAGGACTGCAGTTCTCTGATGGAGAACAACACTCACTCTTCACCAGCATTAAGTCCAGACACTTCTTCCCCACCCAGAAGATACTAGGAAAAGCCACAATTTTGGCACACCACTTTTCAGAAGTTGCTGACTACTGGTTGCTAGAATATATTTAATCATACATATTTGTGAACATTGTGTCTCTGTGTGTATTCAGTAGTAAATATAAAATACACTTAACCTGTTTTTCCTTTATTTATGGGTGAGCAATAATGTTGAAAACAACAATAATTAGAACTCGAAAGACTACATTAAAACTGAACTTAGAAGTTAAATGGATACATTTTATCATGTCTTTAATAATCTAATCTATGAAACCCATTATTTTTTTCCAAATCTAGAAGTTAATTGTGCCTGGACATTTACGTTGAAAGTGGTTCATGCTGTAGTCCCCAAAAGTCCCCAAGGGCTACCCCACATGATCCACCCAGGAAGATTCCCACTGAGCAGGTCACCTGGTAACAGATGGCACAGATATCATTGTGCTTCTCAAGCTGCTCTTTCGTAGCGATGGGGAGAGACTTAATCTTATTCACAGCATCCCTACGGAGTAGGAAGCTCTTCCATCCCAGCTGGGCACGAAGCCACACATTGTAATAGGAATGGATGAAGATGATCATGGAGCCCATCACGGTCCACTCTCCAAAGATGGTCTCTGAGACACCGTAGGCTACCACACAAAGGGCCACAAGAAACTCCAGTAGGCGGTAAGTGCCATTCACATAGTAGATGACATCATCCATGTTTTCCACGGGCTCTTTGCGGAATTCCTCAACCATAAATAAGACATAAATAAAAAGTGTTCCAAGAACCTGGAAAAAAATGAATGTATCTTGTTAGAACGTGATCATAAGAAAACAATTCTCCCCAAGTCTAAAGTAGTAACACTCTTGGTTCTTTTGGGGTACCATATTTAAAATCTCAAGCGTACCCAGGGAAGACTAAAACATAAAAACATGGTCCAAACAGACAAAGGTGGTGCATGTGGGTGATGGGCACCAGGTACTGAGACAGCAGACGGCAGTCAGAGCGGCGTTCTTAGAATGATTTGGGGAGTAACCAGTCTCCTCAGACTCCTCCCATCAACCCTCCCTTGACCTTCCTCCCTCATCCCTCTGCTCCTCTTCTCTCCAAACAGTTCCCTTCTACAAGGAACAGCACCGAAAGTGTCATTTCCAGGACCACATTTCCTTTTCCTTCTCACTGACTGGGCAGCACAGTCCTCCGTAAGTCACGATAAGCTTGCCATGTCTGGGCAGTGCTGTTCATATGTATGAATACATGTCTCTGTGAGGTACACACATTAGCTATGAATGTTTATATATATCACATATGCACACATGAGTTGTATAGATATAGATTATAAGGGTATTTTTGAGTAGACGTTTACTTTGAAAAGCCCATCCTAAACAAGCTCCAAGATAGTTTAGTGATACGGTTTCTTATCAATTTAAGATTTGTACGACAACTCTGTATCATACCATTTTGAAAAGATAAACTGAAAGGCTTAATTACATTGGTTTAAAAAAAAAAAAAACAACAACAAAAAATGCACTTTTGTTAAGACGGCACCGAAAACAAAGGAAGAGGTTGCCCCTCCCAAAGCCAAAAGGAAGGCTCTGAAAGCCAAGAAAATAGACAGTGCTGGGCAGCCCCCACACCCTCACCAAGAGCTCGCTGCCCAGGAGAAACAGGCTGAACACTATGCCGTCATCCAGTTCTCCTGATCACTGAGTCAGCCATGAAGAAGATGGAAGGCAGAGCATGGTGCCCTTGTATTCACTGGGATGTCAAGGCCGACAAGGGCCAGAGCACACCGGCTGGGTAAAAACTCCATGACTCTGATGTGCCAAAGTCAGCACCCTGCTCAGTCAGAAATGAGAGAAGGCCAGTGTGCAGCTGACTCATGATTATGATGATTTGGATACTGCCAACAAAATTGGGATCACCTAAACTCAGTGCAGATGGCTAATTCTAAATATAATTTTATTTTCACCATGAAAAAAGCAAAGCAAAATGTTTGTATCATTACCACAAATGGAAAACCACATGGTTTAGGTAACATGCAGTAAAACAAGTATCTTCGTGACATGTAAACTTCATGCCTGTAATCATAAAGAAATTTTTGCCCCCTCCTCAAAAAAACCCCAGAGGATGCAGATGGGTCTGTCTAGCATTTTCATAGCCAGCTTTGCCCATAAATGCAAACTGCTCTCGTTAGGAGTGTGAAGTGATGGCCACCTGAACCCCGTCACTCATCTCGAGGAGGTCTGACTCCTTTGCGGGAGGAGCAAGCAGCCAGGTGGTGCAGTTAGTCTGAGTCTCACCTGCAGAGAGGTCAGGATGCTGCTGGAGATGATGATAAGGAGCCAAAAGTCCATGTGGAAGAACTGGCAGATCATGTAGGCCATGTATGCAGGGAACACGAGGAGGAACAGGCAGAGGCTCACAGCACGGAAGTGTTTCCACAAACTCCTGGACAAGACACAAGATTCCCTTACAGTCAAGGCATTCACCAGCTGCCTCCTCAGCACAGCGCTGGGAGTACAATGGCCGCTCCTTAGTTCTGTGGTCACTTTCGGTGCGTTACAGTTCTCTCATGACTTTTCCCACTCACTGTAGCTACTGGCATCCTCTTACTACCATGGAGCACTGGGGGTGGGGTCGGGGGAGGCCCAGAGCACTAGGCAGGCTTCTCCCCTAAGTTTCCTTTGCACTTGGTTCTGGTAGAAGAAGAAACAAGTGCGAGCCTGGTTCAGCATCTTGAAGGGATACAGAACCACACCGGCTAGTCAACTCTTGTTGCAGTGCAATTAAGGGTCTTTTTCATCTTTTACAAACTTTCTATAGTAGTCTAGCATTTCCATTAATATGCAAAATTAATGCAATCTTTAAAAGACACTGCAGAAACAACATAATATTGGCTGTAGCTAGGTCAAAGCACCCTGATTTTTAGCTGTGTGCAAAAAAAAATTTATTTTAACCAAGCCCACCCTTAAATACCTGACAGAGATTTATGGAGAAACCTTGAACTTCAAGATCAAATCTCCAGTAGCTGTAATTAACGACAATCACTAAGATTAACTGAGACCCAGCTGAGAACTCGAACACCGGCAGACTGACTTTTCAGCCACAGTACCTTTTAAGAGAATTTTACAAAATGTTTGTCTATGCAGATGATGGAGCACTTGAGCAAAGCTGACACACTGGAATTAAAATGCTAATTTGAATTGTTTTATAAATCTGCTCTCACAGTTCTACCTCCCAAGAGACTGGTTCCTCCAAGCAATAGATCCAAATGTAGTTCTAGAACCAATCATCAGAACGTGGATGGAAAAAACAGTGACCCTAAATTTTAACCAGTCTTTTATGGAATTTCTTTGCATGAACCACAAACCATAATAGTATCTTTACTTTTGTGATGCCAGATATTGAATTAAAGTCTCCAAACATTCTAAGTGAGTCCTCTACCACTAACCCAATACTCCCAGTATGCAAAATACGTCTTTGAAGAAAGAACAGTTTGGGTTTTAGGTTTTAAATATACTTGAGGGCTGCAGCCACCGCTGCTTCATCAGCTCAGTTGTTCGAGTGCTTGACTAACAGCTATGAAAGGGCATGCTGGGGCCACATGTCTGCAATCTCAGCAGCAGAAGTGGGAGACAGGAAGGGGATGGACAGCCAGGCAGTCTAGCCAATCAGTGAGCTACAGGTTCAGGAAGAGAGCCTGCCCCAACATCAACCTCTGTCTCACACACAAGCGTGCTCTCTCTCACACACACACACACACACACACACACACACACACACACACACACACGCAAGAAGACAAACTCTGATCCGACATCAACCTCTGGCCTCTACACAAGTGAATGCGTACCTGCATACACTCTACACAAGAATAAACAATAATTTTTTAAAAAATAATAAAAATAAATATAATTTAAAATTTTTTTAAAATACCAGATGTACACAGATCCAGCTACTAATTTTATTTGGTCCCATATGGCATCAAAAAATCTCCATTAGACCATCCCTCCATATGTTACAACTTCTTAAAAGACCATCAAAGATGGCTACAATTCTGTAGGGACCTGCGTTTATAGACCTTATCCTTTCTTCTCCACTTGTATTCTCCCCTAATGCTTCGTCTCCTTTAACTAGCATTACGTAGGATAAAATCACGTTATACATTTCCTGGGCACTCCTCTACGCCTTGCAATGAGGACTCCAGTGCTGATTTCCAAGGAGGCAGCTGCCTGTAATCACAGTGCTCAAGAGATGGAGACCAGATTCCCCAAGGCAAGCTGGCTGATTAGACTAACTCAATCATCAAACTCTCATTCCGCCCCATCAGTTAGGTGGACAAGAACCTAGGAAGATACCCAGCATCCATCTCTGGCCTCAACATGTACAGGTGCACACACAGGTAAATACAACACATGAACAACATACAAAGACAGCACACACAGGTAAATACAACACATGAACAACATACAAAGACAGAGTCAAACCCTCCTATCAGGAAGTAAACACCCAAGTGAATGGCACATTTCCATCCATGTTCCCCCTCTAAACACTCCTTCAATCTACAGGCAGTATGTGGGAAGAGTATTATATCAATAGAATCGAAGAGGATAAGGTGGTCCTTACTTGTCTCTGGACGCTCCCAGCGCCAGAACAATGGGATCCGCAATCTCTAGCATGGACTGCAGGATAGAGGCAACGACAATGAAGAGGATGATGCTGAGCAGGAACGCACGGTGAACCACCTGAAGTTCTATGAGCCCGGTCTGTACTGCCAGGATCAGCAGAGTGACTCCTTCTGTCATCCCCCTGACAGGCAGACATGTGCACAGGTCAATTCATAGTCCAACCACCATCTAATTCCAAGAAGACACTCCAAAGGCTGATTCCGTATTTTAAAATTTATTCTGACATTTCAGGCTAAAATCTTACCTGTATGCAATGTGATTACATGTCCCATTGTATTAATGTGGCAGTACACACTGATGTACACACATCCTTACATGTTCAAAAGCATGCTGTGAGTTTACCATACAACAAAAGAAAAAGAAATTTCTAAAATAAAGAATTCCTAAGCAGACCGCCACTGAAACAGAGCCTTCTGCTACCACGATGGAGTATGCAGATTAACAGCATCAGTTATATACTGCTCGATCTCTCTCTCTCTCTCTCTCTCTCTCTCTGTCTCTCTCTCTCTCTGTCTCTCTCTCTCTCTCTCTCTCTCTC
>CABHPR010105467.1:0-13686 GCA_902168415.1 Peromyscus melanophrys
TCTCTCTCTCTCTCTCTCTCTCTCTCTCTCTCTCTCTCTTTCTCTCTGTGGGGGGGTTTGATCACACATTACTGGGTTGTTTTTAGCCAGTGTATTTTCTATATTCTTACAAAATTGTATACTATCTTACTATCTTTTGAATGGAACACCATAATTCACTTAATGAATCTCTTGTTAGTAGCTGATTCTAACTTTTTATTATAAATAATAAGCATTTCATTTCTAAATATGCATATATAGATTATGAACATTTCACAGTAAGTATTTTCATATTTCCCTTTTACTAGAATTTAACGATAAAATGTCCCCTAAAGGCACTTATTTTAGAGGGTTGGGCCCTAGTTCATGGGGCTACTGCAAGGTGGAGGAGCCTATAAGAAGTGGAAACTGGGCATGCCGGTCCACCCATGTGATCCTAGTACTTTGGGGGGAACTGCTACGGAGGCAGGAGAATAGAGAGTTCAAGGGTTTTCGTGACTTCAGGGTGAGTTTGAGGCTAGTCGGAGCTATATGAGATCCTCTCTCAAAAAAAAAATAAAATAAAATAAAAATAAAAACAGCGTAAAATGAAGTGGAAGGAAGTTAGGCCACTGGGGGCATGCCCTCAGAGGGGATTTTGGGATCCCAACCTTGTCCTGTCTTCCTTTGGGTCCCCGTCACCACAAGGTGAGCAGATCTCCATTGTCACATGGTATTCTGGAATTGCCACTAGGCCCCGTAACTATAGTTGAAAGCTATATGACTATGAGCCAAAATAAACTCTTCCATATGTATGAAGCTGCCCTATAAAACCCATTACTTCGTATAGTACCTTAGAAGTCTATAATAAATAAAACCTGCCTCTTTTTAAGCTGCTTATTTTTGCTATCACAGAAATGGAAATCTGACCAATTACCATCTTCTGGTGCACATTCTTAGAATTAATTTTCAAAACCTTAATCACTGAAGGAAAATAATTGTTGTTTCTATAAAAATATATTAATCTACCATAGCAGTATTGGAAGATACCTCTTCCACTGTGCCCTCCTCAATTATATTTTATTTGCACTTAAAATTTTTTCCTAATTAAAATTATTTTAAAATTTCACTTGTTTTTTCTTCTAGCCACTGATGATCAGCATTTTATTACTTTTGTTAAATAACAAACTTACATTTTAGTAATAATTTTGTTCAATGAACTATTCATATACTATCTCTGCTATGATCTGAATATTGTATTCCTTCAAAATTTGTGTGCTGAAATCCTAAGCCCCTAGATGACAGTCCTAGGAGGTGAGGCTTTTGAGATGATTAAAATAATCTAACCACAAATGATATTAGTGCCTTTATAAGTCAACCTCAGGGAAAGATGTTGTGGTGACTCAGTTGGACCATAGTACCTGTGTACCAGAAAGTGAATCCTCACCTGTTGTGTGACAAAGTGTCTTTCTGGTGAGAAGCAACACACATGTCTCCTCACCCCAGATAGGAAACACACGACAGACCAAAGTGAAGATACCCCCAAAGTCCAACTTGGTGAACCATGAGTTTCGTTGGGGTTGCTGACAGGAGTACGGGTGAGTGGTTCCTCCCAGGAGCAGAAATGACTCAGAGACAGCTCTCATCAAGGTGACAGCTCACAAAGTCGGGAACCTGAAGTACACTGTAGACAGCTCAACAGATTGGAGAGTGTCCTTCCCGGTTGTCTCAGTTGGTCCAAACCTCTTCCATTCAGCTCAGTTTGTTCCTGCTGCTTCCAGGCAGCTGGTGTAGATCTGAGTCTTCTTTGCCGCATGACCTCTCTGAGTCTTCTTTGCAGCTTAACTCTGCTCAGTCTGAAAGGGATTCTTAAAGTTTATTTTCTTGGTGTGTGTGTGTGTGTGAGTCTGATTGGTTTCAAGGACTTCCCTGAGCTCTTTTGAGTTGTTTACCTTCCTGCTTAAGGAGCTCCCCTGCAAGATGGAATGTTTTCAATCTCAGAGGAAACTGTTGCACAAAAATCACTACATACTAAATCTGCAAGCACCTTGATCTTGGACTTCCCAACCCAGAAATGAGAAATTCCTGAGCTTTTTATACTAACTAGTTTGTGGTATTTCACTATGGCAACCCAAGACAGATTAAAGCACTGTCTACATATATATTATAGTATTTCTTTTATAAAATATTTTTTATTATTATTTGCTGTAGATTAGTCCTCTTGTATACTATAAAGATTTGTCACTCAAATTGGTTTAATAAAACACTGATTGCCAGGCAATGGTGGCACACGCCTTTAATCCCAGCACTCAGGAGACAGAGGCAGGAGGATCTTTGTGAGTTCAAAGCCAGCCTGGTCTACAGAACGAGATCCAGGACAGACAACAAAACTACACAGAGTGTGGTAATATTGTGTTCCTCAAAATATTGTGCACCCTAATAAACTCATCCTGGGTCAGAGAACTGAACAGCCACTAGATACAGAGGCTAGAAAATGGCGGCACTCACACCTTTAATCCTAGCCTTCTGGATGCATGGATCTCTGTGAGTTCAAGGCCATACTGGAAATAGCCAGGCATTTAATCCTCACGCCTTTAATCCCAAGAAGTGAGCCTTTAATCCCAGGAAGTGAGGGCAGAAAGCAGAAAGGTATTTAAGGCGTGAAGACCAGAAACTAGAAGCTTTTAGCAGGTTAAGTTTTGAGGCTTTTGAGCAGCACAGTTCAGCTGAGAGGCATCCAGTCTGAGAAAACAAGATCAGCTGAGGAATTGGCAAGGTGAGGTGGCTGTGGCTTGTTCTGCTTCTCTGATCTTCCAGCATTCACTCCAATACCTGGCCTCAGGTTTGATTTTATTAATAAGAACTTTTAAGATTCGTGCTACAACAGAGAAACCCTTTCTTGGAGGGGGGAAAAAAAAGCACTGATTGGCTGATAACTGGGTAGGAAGTTAGGTGGGAAAGCTAAACTGAGAATGCTGGGAAGAAGGAGGGCGGAGTCAAGGAGTCCCCAGGCACTGAGGAAGCAAGATGAGAATGTCATATTGAGAAAAGGTACCAAGTCACGTGGCTAAACATAGGTAAGACTTATGGATTAATTTAAGTGTAAGAGCTAGTTAGTAATAAGCCTGAGCTACCAGCTGAACATTTATAAGTAACATTAAGCCTCAGAGTCAATTATTTAAGAAGCAGCTGCCAGGTATTTGGGAACAGGAAGGCAGAAAAGAAACTTCCACCTACAATTATTTATTATGCCTGTATGTATACCTGCATGTGAATGCAGGTGCCCATGGAAACCAGAGGTATTAAATGCCTCTGGAGCTGGCATTACAGGCAGTTGTGAACTACTCAATGTGGGTGCTGGGAATCAAACTCAGGTCTGCTGGAAGATATCATGCTCTTAACCACTAAGCCTTCTCTCCATCCCCTATATTATAATATTTCTATTTAATCAATTCACATGAATTCTTTATATAATATACTCAAGGAAGGGCTGGTTTATTTCAAATTATTTAAAATTTATCTGTGTATGTATGGGAGTGATTCACCGAGGCCAGAGAGGGCATTTAGATAGTCTAGAGCTGGAGTTACATGCTGTTGTATACCATCTGACATGCATGCTGGGAGCTGAGCTCCAGTCCTTTGGAAGAGCAGAAGAGACTCTTAACCACTAAACCAGCTCTTCAGCCTCCAGAAGGGTATTTTAAAAATCATCATATAGGTCTGAAAAGATGGCTCTGAGGGTAAGAGCACTGGCTACTCTTCCAGAATTGAATTCAATTCCCAGCAACCACATGGTGGCTCACAACCATCTATAATGAGATCTGGTGCCCTCTTCTGGCCTGCAGGGATACATACAGACAGAACACTGTGTACATAATAAATAAATCTTTAAAAAATCATTATGTAGTGTTTGTCTATTGTCTTTCAATTTACAGATTATTTTATTATCTACTTACAAGAAATGGATTGATTTTCTTTTGAAATCCATTTGCTCATCTAAAATAAATTGATAATAGCCTTTTATGTTCTGGCAATATGTTCAATGAAGAGGCTCTGGCAATAGTCATAATAGTGTGGGTCCTGACTCCATTAAGTGTTTAGTAAATGTCACTAAACACTGAAAAAAAATAAGCATTGTGACAGAAGATAATTGTATCTATATTTCAGCAAGGTTAATAATTGACTGAAGGCCCTAAGTAAGTTTCTAAGATTCTCTTATCTGATCAAATAATAGATAGGGTTTCTTGTTGTTGTTAGGTTGTTTTCTTCTGTTTTTTTAACAAGTTCTATTTTCTTTTTTTTTTTTTTTTTTTCGAGACAGGGTTTCTCTGTATAGCTTTGCGCCTTTCCTGAAACTCACTTGGTAGCCCAGGCTGGCCTCGAACTCACAGAGATCCGCCTGGCTCTGCCTCCCGAGTGCTGGGATTAAAGGCGTGCGCCACCACCGCCCGGCAACAAGTTCTATTTTCTTTGTTTTCTGTAAACACTAGTAACATTCAGTTGAGGCTGGGATTATAGGTGTGCACCACCACACTCAGCTGTCATTATTAAAACATTAATTGAGCCGGGTGGTAGTGGTGCACGCCTTTAATCCCAGCACTTGGGAGGCAGAGGCAGGTGGATCTCTGTGAGTTCGAGGCCAGCCTGGGCTACAGAGTGAGTTCCAGGAAAGGCACCAAAACACCACAGAGAAACCCTGTCTCGAAAAACAAAAAACAAAAAAAAACCCAAAACACCAAAACATTAATTGTAAAATTCAATAGGAGAAACTATGATTTTTCTATAAATGTTTGTAGGACCCTGTCTTAGTTAGGGTTTCTCTTACTGCAACGCAACACCATGACCAAAAGGCAAATTGGGGAGGAAAGGGTTAATTAGGCTTACACTTCAGCATTGCTGCTCATCACTGCAGGAAGAAGTCAGGACAGTGTTGTGGACCGCATGGCGACCATTGCTGCTTGACAGAGTTCCAATTTTGACATTGCAGACCACACTTCTCCAGCACCTTTTTACTTTCATTTTTAATGATTCTCAATATCAATGCCTTTCCCTTTGGGAAATCTTGTGCAGGCTTTGGTAAAGGATGAAAATGTGTACAATGGTAGCTTCTCTAAACAAAATAATTCTTTGGAAAAAATCCCCGCCACGGTGGAACCAGGAATTCCATTGTGCCCTCCTAATTACACCAAGAACAGAACGGTAGAGATTTACCGGACACACCCGATCCCAAGGATGAAATGCCTACAATTCAGATCCAGAAACTGAGGCCATTAAGGGCAAGAGTTCAGTTAATAAATACAAAGAAATCAGAATGGTACAGTATAATGGGAAAAGAGCAAGACATCAGGACCTTCCTTTTGGGAGTGTTATGAGGGGAACAGCCCCAGATAGTATAGTGTCTGCTCCCCAGAAGAAGTCCTTTCCACAAGGTCAGGCATTTGGATAAGGTCTCCATTTCCTCAGGTGCTTGGGGAAAGTTCCTGCTTGCTAAAAAGGGAGACTTTCTTATCTCTAGCAAGAGGACCTTGTGGTTCTTCCATTAACATATGTATCAAGGTCAAACCTAAATTCCTCAACCCCTGATCTCAAGCCACACCCCAGCTCACATGCCCCTTGTCTTCGATTTAATTCTATGTGCAAACATAGAGTATAAAAGGTGTAATCTTTTTTCAATTAAAGGCTGCTGGCAGCCATGCTGATTCACCCCCAGATCGTGCCTGCCCCCGCCCCAACTCCACAAATCCTCTTTGGGACCTGAACCTCTACCTGAAGTAGGTCTTTGGCAGGATAAGAACTCAAACGGGGAAGGATCCCAGAGGTAGGAGGTGATGCACAGGCTATGAAGGGGAGCTGCTCACTGGCTTGCTTCCCATGGCTTGTTCAGCCCACCTTCTTATAGAACCCAGGACCAGCAGCCCAGGGATGGCACCACCCACCATGGGCTGGGCCCTCCCCGCATTGATCACTAAATGAGAAAATGCCTTACAGCTGGATCTCAAGGAGGCATCTCCCCAGCTGGGCTCCTTCCTCTGGTGACAGACCCACTGATCATATCTAGCAACTTTCTACCCTCTCCCTCTCCTCTCCTAGTACCCTTTCTAGTCCCTAGAAATTTTATACTTTCAGGTCACCTTAAAGATTTTTAAGTATTATTATTTATGTGTGTGGGGGGGGGGAAATTTGGGGAGTTGGTTCTCTTTCCCATTTGGGGATCAAACTCATTGTCAGGATTGAGCAGCAAGTGCTTTTACCCACTGAGCGGTCTTTCAGTCCCATCTTTTATTTTTTTTAAAGTTTCCACATATGATAGAGAATGTGATACTTGTTCTGTGACTAGTTTATTTTACTTAACGTTGTGTCCTCCTGATCTATCTATCCATTCTGCTGCAGATAACAGACTTTCTTTCTTTATGGATGAATAATACTCCATTGTGTACATACACTGCTCATTTTCTTGGTCTCCTCATCTGCTGATGGGCACAGAGGCTGAGTCTGCCTCTTAGGTGTTGTGAATAGAATGGTACACACGGGTATATGGGTTTTGTACGCTGACTTCATTTCCTTTGTCCCTGTACCCAGAGTGGGATGGCTGTTTCCTGTGGCGTTCTCTTGAATTCAGTGTTCACTCCTAGAATAGGAGCAGGGGGGATTGTTAGAAGATGTAAACAGAAACACAAAATTCTACTCTCACACCAGCAAGCCCTGGTGAGACGTTTTGTAACTCCTTAGAGGTTTACAGAAAGGTCCATGAACTTTGTGCCTTTCAAGTTTAGCCTTGCTTTTAATTTGATGTACTGTGTAATCTAAATTGATTTGTTTTTATAGGGTAAGCCTTGGGGAGGAGACCAGGTTTTAACATGTACTTAACAGCTCCTACTGTACTTTCAATTCTTGGAAAATAATAATTAATGGTTAGGCATTGGGTGTTTGGCACAAAACCCTGACTCTAAGTATAATTAACTTTAAGAGCTATTTTGGTATCTGTTGAAAGTGAGATGTGAAATGCTTTACGGCTTCATAGAAGGAGTCAGAAATCTAACCTGTTCTTGAGACATGTTGAAATATATAATACGTAAGTAGAAGTGCCTGATGAACGTGAACTCTGTGTGGTTTTAGTGAAAGGGCAGTAGAAATTCTAGAATTAACTTCACAAAAGTCAGGTTAAGAGTTTAGAGCCTCTAAACACTCAAAGCACCCATGTTCGTAGTTTTAAAAAGCAAAATCTTGAAATACATTAGATTTTAAAATGAATATCAGTAAATCTAGTAAGTTCTATAATTTATTTGTTTCATAACTTTGCCTTATGACTATTTTTGTTGTTGTTGTTTTGAGACAGGGTTTCTCTGTGTAGCTTTGCACCTTTCTCTGTAGCCCAGGCTGGCCTCGAACTCACAGAGATCCCCCTGGCTCTGCCTCCCAAGTGCTGGGACTAAAGGCGTGTGCCACCACCGCCCGGCACCTTATGACTATTTCAACACCAGTTTTTTTGTTTGTTTGTTTTTTTTGGTTTTTGGTTTTTTTTTTATGCTCAAATGTTGAAAAACTTCCAGATAACTGTGTGTGTACATATGCATGTGTAGGCACGTGTGTGCTCATGCACATACACTTGCGCTGAAGGCACACCTTGCTTTGCCACTGCCATAGGAACATCCTTAGTTTGCCTCTTGGAGAGTCGGAACCATGTTCTTCAGAACTTAAGAGTGTTAAGGAAAGTGTGTGGACTTTAGATCCAAGCTGGAACACCTTGGGTAGAAAAGGTAGCATCACCGTTTCTGTGACCACCTCGAGAGAGAGAGAGAGAGAGAGAGAGAGAGAGAGAGAGAGAGAGAGAGAGAGAGCGCTGTGCATGGTGTCTTCTGCCTTGTAGGCTGGGCCTGGGCTTTGAAGTTGAGCATGAGCGTTTGCCCAGGTACAATGCTCACCAAGTGAGAAGATGCAGGAGGTCTTGTGTGACATTCCTGACTTCCTCACCTCTGCCCTAGATTTACTCGTTTACCCACCTGGAACTGATTTTTGAAGATTGCATCACTTGTCTAAATATGAGTACTATGTGAGTGCATGAATAAGATGCCCTTTGAGAATGGAAGGTTTTTTTTTTTTTTTTTTTTTTTTTTTTTGTCTTTTTCTGAGACACAGCATCATGTAGGCCACTATGAGCTCACTATATAGCAAAGGCTGTGCTTGAACTGTGTTTGTATTGGGTTTTTAGAGACAAGGTTTCTCTGTGTAACAGCTCTGGCTGTCCTGGAACTCACTTTATAGACCAGGCTGGCCTTAAACTCACAGAGATCTGTCTGCCTCTGCCTCCTGAGTGCTGGGATTACAGGCATGCATCACTACACCTAGCTTTTTTTTTTTTAAATAGAAAAGAAAAATAAGGTCATCTTCAAAATTAAACTATCCAAATACAAAATTGCAGAATAAAAATTGGCAAAAAATATTTTAAAGCTGAAGTGCAACAGCTTCAGGTCAGAGCAAACTGATGTGAATATTAAGGGTATAATCTAAAAGAAATAGAAGCTTATTAGTTTGAGTGCCCTTTCTAAAAGCATAATCTCCATGATACAGTTCAGCAGTGTGTGAGGTTATGAATTATATAGTTGACCTTCTCCTTTCCCTGACATACAGTTTCTAAAACCCTTGGAATCTCCAATCCAGGAGCAGTATGCTGTAGGTAGAAATTTCTGTCCTGCCAGCAGCTCTCAAATAAACTCACTGAGGCTTATATTTATTATAAATGCTTGGCCAATAGCTCAGGCTTGTTACTCGCTAACTCTTACATTTAAATTAACCCATATTTCTTACCTATGCATTGCCACATGACTTGGTACCTTTTCTCAGTACGGTATGCCCACCTTGCTTCTCCTTATCTTCGCTGGCAACTCCAGACTCTGCCCTTCTTTCTCCCAGAATTCTCTGTTTAGTTCTCTCCCTAACCTTATCTTGTTCAGCTATTGGCCAGCTGCCTTTAATCCCAGCACTTGGTAGGCAGAAGCAGGCGGATTTCTGTGAGTTTGAAGCCAGCATCTGATTGTGCTCCACCCCTTCTCCCCACTCCGTACACACTTCACGACAGGGTCTTATGTAGCTCTGGCTGTCCTGGAACTCGCTCTGTAGACAAAGCTGGCTTCAAACTCACAGAGATCCTCCTGCCTCTGCCTCCCAACTGCTGGGATTAAAGGTGTGTGCCACCACTGCCCAGCTTTATATCCTTTCTTATATCGTATATTTAAAAATGGGTAATTGTAAATAAAGTGTTCCCTTGAGTTCTGTGAGCCACTCTGGAGGAGAGAGTCTTTGGAATCTTAATGTATAAACACGGTTGATCAGAAGTTGCAAACTGGCATCTGAAATAGGGAGCATTCTGATGGGGCTGAACCTTACCCTGTGGAGCCCAACACCATTTCCAGGTATACCAGGCCAGAATTGAGTGGAATCAGAGCCTACACTGCTGCTGGTGTTCCCTGGAGAGTCTACTGCAGAATTCATTGGTTGGGGTAGCAGAACTGTTTTGCACTGTGAGAATGTAGGCAGAGAAACTGAGTTTGGTTTTGCCTTTATTCTTACACCTTCCAGTCACTATCCTGGGAGGGAAAAAAAAAATCTCACACTTGGCCAGGCTGTGCATTTTACTCAGAGTCCATTACACTTTTTGAGATGCTGCCTGCCCTAGAATGGGTCTAGACTGAGCAGGCATGCTCTAATCTTAATTTTGTTCTTCTTTTTAAAGCATTCTTTTTAGATTTATTTACTTTATTTTGTGTGTATGAGTATTTTGCCTGTGTGAATGAATTTCCTAGTTCATTCAAGCAGAAGTCTGGGGAAATGTGTGGGAATGGATGTTCGGGGTGTGGGATGAGGTGAAAGGAATATAAAACTGGATCAGGCTGAGTTCATTGATATGAGCCCACTGAGTGGAGATGCTAGGTTCAGTATGGAAGCTTGCACAATTAAAAAAAGATGTCAAAAGTTTGTCTGAATGGTTGACTGAAGCATTTGTCAAAAGATGGTCTACTGAGAAGTTGCTGGGGATGCCTGATGTCCCTTGGCTTAGTACTGATGGAGGAATTTTAAGGCTCTGGGAACTGCAATGGTAGAGTGGGCACTGTCTTAACCTTAGTTAAGGTTTCTCTTGCTGTGAAGAGACAACATGACCATGACAACTCTTATAAGGAAAACATTTAATTAGGGCGAGCTTACAGGTCAGAGGTTTAATCCATTATTGTCATAGCGGGTAGCATGGTGGCATGCAGGCAGACATGATGCTGGAGAAGGAGCTGAGAGTTCTACATCTTGATCTGCAGGCAGCAGAAGCAACTGTGTGCCACACTGAACATAGCTTGAGAATAGCTTGAGCTTAGGAGACCTCAAAGCCTACCCACCCCCCAACAGGGACACACTTCCTCCATCAAGGCTATACCTACTCCAATAAAGCCTTATCTCCTAATAATGCTACTCCCTATGGCGTCCATTTTCTTTCAAACCACCACAGGTACCCTGTGTAAAACCTAATCCTCCCCAATGAGAATTCCAGAAGATGCCCTTCAGTAATCCTCTAAGACACACAGTGGTCAGAGGAGCACCCACATACTTGAAGAGCTCTGACATTGCCCTTTGCCTTGTGCCAGACCTTAGGTTTGGAGATGCTGCTGCTGAATTGGATAAATTAAATGCAATGAGTTTAATTGGGCTGTTGGGGTCCACAGGGGTTTCCTAGTGAGATCTGAGCTTGCTTTACCTGGCAGGGCTGCATAAGGGGATGGACTGACCATGTGTGTGGTTACCAGGTGTTTGGAAGGGTCTGCACTTGGCTGTGCCATGAAGTATGCTTTGCTCTAGCAAGGGGGAGGTCTTTTGATCCACCCCTTGGCATTCCTTTAAAGCCCGTTAGCAGTGACAGAAAGGGATGGTGGGTTTTGACCCAGGCCCTCCCGTGATTCTGTCTTTCTCTCTCTCTCTCTCTCTCTCTCTCTCTCTCTCTCTCTCTCTCTCTATATATATATATATATATATATATATATATATATATATATATATATGTTTTTTTTCAAGACAGGGTTTCTCTGTGTAGCTTTGGAGCCTGTCCTGGAACTCACTCTGAAGACTAGGCTGGCCTTGAACTCACAGAGATCTGCCTGCCTATGCCTCCCGAGTGCTGGGACTAAAGGCATGTGCCACCACCGCCTGGCCTCTCCCTCTACATTTCTATCTCAATATTTCCTACTTCTCCCTGCTCAAGAGTACCCTGAGAAAAAGTGGGGGCAGGTCCCCTATATTGGGCTCTGGAGTATCAGGGACCAGATGGTGGACCTGAATCGTCAAAGGCAAGATGATCATACTTATTGTGGTAGCCAGCACAGCCAAAGTGATTTTTATAGAGGCATGACTCATATGGACCTTTGGTACTGGCTAATCAGTCATGATGTTCCCAGGCCTGAAATAGAAGTATAAAATCTTTATTTTAAAAAAGTGACTTTGGAAGTTCTTTTGATAAGTTCAGCACATATCATTTGGGAAAAAACGGGTCATAACGCATTGCTCTGATTGCATTTAAGTTTAAAGTGTATCACTTTAAAATGATAGGGATGCTTTTGAAGGCTCACCTTTAGACCTCATTTACACTCCTGACTCTGCCTTTCCAGAAGTTTTGTCTTAGACAAGTTATTTCACCTTTCTGAGTTTTTCTCACTCCTAAAGGAGCCCTGCATTCTCCTTTTGTAAGTTTATTTCAAGCACTGAGGTAGCTTACACAGTCCGTGGGCAACTTAGGTCTGCTCTGCTCGTACACAGAGGGGAATGTACCCACAGGGCAATCTTATAGGTGTTTCAGGTTTAATTTGTTTGGGACCCATTCTAGGGAGTCTTACTAAATTTGGGCATGTTATTAAACTTATTTCCTAGGTCTATAACAATAAACTGAAGGGTTAGTGTTATTTATTAAGCGGCATAATGTTATTCATTAAGCGGCGCTGTTTACGGTGTGAGAAAAGACACAAGGTAGAACAAAAATTCACTATAAGTGTTTATTAAGGGAAGGGAACAGTGCTGTGGGATGTTCTGTATGTTAAATGTGTTGCTCTGATTGGTTAATAAATAAAATACTGATTGGCCAGTAGCCAGGCAGGAAGTATAGGCGGGACAAGCAGAGAGGAGAATTCTGGGAAGTGGAAGGCTGAGGCAGAGAGATGCCTCCAGCTGCCACCATGAGAAGATGTTAAGATACCAGTAAGCCACGAGCTACGTGGCAACTTATAGATTAATAGAAATGGGTTAATTTAAGATAGAAGAACTAGATAACAAGAAGCCTGCTTCGGCCATACAGTTTGTAAGCAATATAAGTCTCTGTGTTTACTTGGTTGGATCTGAGCGGCTGTGGGACTGGTGGGTGAGAGAGATTTGTCCTGACCCTGGGCCAGGCAGGACCAGAAAAAACTCCAGCTACATAACAGAAGGGAGGTGCTTAGGCCTATGGAAAGATCATGCAGGAAGAGGAGGAGGAATATGTGGAACCCACTTTTATGGGTTCCCCCCCCCCATGCTTATGGGGGCTTACATAGCCACACCATGCATGCACATACATTACATGATCACAATCACATGGAATACGTAGTAGGATGTAAGGCCCTGGGATGACTCAGTATCTTGCCAGCATGTGCTCGGTCATGGGAAAGTGGCTAGGAATACAACAGTTAGTATTTAGACACATGCTTTCTCAATCAGATATGTGTGGATGTCCTTGCTTACACTTTACAGATAGCTCCCAACTTACAATGGTTTGACGTGGGATTTTTGACGTGGGATTTTTTTGCTTTGCAGTAGTGTAACAGCCATAAACATTCAACAGAAACTGTATGTCAAGTTTTCTCAGGCTAGATATGTGCAGTGTGGTACTGTCTCCCAATACCGGGCAGTGGTAGGGGGCCACAGCTCTCAGCCAGCCACATAATCTCAAGGACAAGTAGCCAATATTCTAAACTATGATGTTTGGAAGCTTAATCCCATTCAATACATTTTTGACACAATATTTTCAAACTCTTAAGAGTTTATTGGGACATAGCCCCATTGTAAATCCAGTAAAGTTTGTATCATCTAGGGTGTCATATTCATGAAAAAAAAATTGGATCCCAGGTCCCTGAATATTTCACTTCCCACCCAGGTGGACACCCCTATTATATGAATAGAGGGGTATGGACGTCATTTACTATTTTTTCCCTCGGTTAGGAATTTGACCCTTATCCTCACAATGATCTGTTAAAATAAGCAGGTCTTCACATTTAAACAGGGCTTAAAGACCAAGGTCTGTGTAGAAACAGGTCCTCCAGGTCCTTTGCCCTGGGGTTACACTTTGTTTTATTCCTGGGAGGAACAGAAAATAGAACCAAGGGAAAAGAGCACATTCTCCTTTAGCCCTAACCAGGACTGTCTGCTTCAGCGAACTTAGCTAGACTCTTTTCTGCCCCTCTACAGTAGGTCTTGACCTTGGTGTCTGTCCTTGCTTAGGCCTGACTAGCCCAGGTGAGCAGGACTCTTGCTAAATCAGTTGAGGGAATCCCCAACCCTTTGTGTCTGATCAAATTCTTTATCCTGCGGCTTTGTGTTTAAGTCCTTCACTTCCTTGAGTAAGTTATCCTATCAAATCCACTTAGCAAAACAACAAAAAGCTGGCTATGGTGGTCTACACCAGAGGCAGAGGCAGAGGCAGAGGCAGAGGCAGAGGCAGAGGCAGAG
>CABHPR010105467.1:13696-34310 GCA_902168415.1 Peromyscus melanophrys
GAGGCAGAGGCAGAGGCAGAGGCAGAGGCAGAGGCAGAGGCAGAGGCGGCAGAGGCAGAGGCAGATCTCTGTGAGTTTGAGGCCAGCCTGGTCTACAGAGTGAGTGCCAGGACAGCCGGGTTATGTAGAGAAACCCTATCTTTAACAGCCCCCCCTCCCCACCCCCCAAAAAAACCCTCCTGCCTTTTCTTAGTAATTCTTGGAAATTTTCTATCCACGGATACCCTTCCTTCTCAGAGCCTGCCAATGCCTACCTGTCCTTATTGTGTTTAGACTTAAGATGGATTGCTTCACCCACTGTAAGACAACATTGTGATAATCCCTCAGGACAAAACATACCTATTTTTTAAACAAGTATCAGAATGATTTTTTTTTTCCTTTAAGAATCTTGACAAATCCAGTCCAGGTTGCCACAGAGAACCATTTTTTTAAATCCAAAGACTTAAGTAGGAGCCAGCAGGAAAGGACACTCTATGGCTAAGCAAATGCTTTTTACTGCTTAGCACTTTCCATTCTTAGCTCCACCCTTAGCAATAAAGCCCCAGTGTGTCCTTGACCTGCATAAGGCACCTCCCCAGCCTTCCCCACCGCCGCCACGGCAAGGCTGCGGAGTTGGTGTCAGGAAATGCTTGCACTCCCCCTAGAGGTTAGAATGTATCCCCAACCAGCTGTGGGTGGCGGCTCCTTGTTGCTGTTCTGTAGTCAGGAAGGTAAGAGTTTCGTTTTCTGTCTCCAGGAAACACAGCAGAGAATTAGACATGTCTGTACCTCCAAGCAGCTGTTTGCTCAGTTCTTGCTTAGATGGGCAGTTCAGCCCCTTTTTTAAAAAAAAAATCCTTTGATGTTATACCCAGGGAGCCAGAGAACTCCATCAGGACATTCTATCAAGTTAAAAGAAAAAAAAAAAAAAGAAAAAGAAACCCAGTGGTTCTCCAAGGGTTCTGTGTACCGCCTGCAGAAAATATCCTGCTGTGTTTGTTTGAAGATTTCTGGGCTCTGCCCCAGAACCTTCTAAGTGAAAAGCCCTTGGGGGTGTTACAGTTCTTACACAGATTAAGGTTTGAAACCGCTTGAAGACATTATTCCAGTCCATGTCTGGTTTAAAATTTTACAGGACAGTGCTGTGATCAAACTCCTCAGACAGGATTTTATCCACAACAAGCCCAGTACATTTGCCAGTCTTCCTCCCTGAACGCAGATCTTTCTCCCTGTCCATGAACCCTACAAACCCCATTTCGTATTGAAAACTTTGACTCTAGATCCTCGGATGTGCTTTACATACCCGCCTCCCGTAAGGTAGTTTGCTCTGTCCAGATAGAGGTGTGTTATTTGTGCCTACTGCTCTCAAGGTGGGTTGATCTTATATCAGTCTCTTTCTGATTCCAGGAAGCCAACGGGAGTAGTTCCTTTTTTAAAAAGATTGACTTATGTTTTACATGTATGAGTAAATTTATTTTGCTTGCATGTATGTCTGTGCACCACATGTGTGCCGTGCTCACAGATGTCCCCTGGAACTGGAGTTGCAGATGGGGTTAGGCTGCCATGTGGGTGCTGGGAATAGAAACCAAGGTCTTCTGGAAGATCAGGCACAGCTCAAGCCTGCCAAGCCATGTCTCCCACCCTAATAGTCCCTTCTTGAAAAATCTGTAAAATTGAACCAATTGTACACAAACACCACCACTTAAAATCGTAAGTGTAATTTCTGCTGTTTTAAAAATGACACCAATGTTAAAAATGATAAGCAGCGCTGGTTACCATGCAGAACGGTCATGAGGCACGAGCCACGACAAAACCCAGTATCAGAGCTTTATTGCGGGGAGGGGCGCGTGCAAAAGAACCAGGCTTGGGGAAGAAGCACGTGCAGAGAACAGAGAGAGAGAAAGAGAGAGATAGTGAGGGCAGGAGAGGACAGCGCAGAGTGGAGGGGGCGTCTGTGTCAGGCTCTTTAAGGATTTCCGTGCACGTGCTCAGGTAGGCTTAGGGAGCCACACCACGCGTGCGCTGATTGCACGCACGTGATCACCAGCGTGCATTGATGATGTAAGACGCAAGACCCCTTGCTTAGCTCCTGAACTGTGCATGTGGGTCATGGCGGCTGGAGTGGGGGCAGAATCCTGACAATTTCTCTTTGGAGGTATTGTTTAAATGCCTATTTGTAGAACTCATCCTCAAACCTTCTGGTTT
Organism: Peromyscus melanophrys; assembly: GCA_902168415.1. Taxonomy (NCBI): domain Eukaryota; kingdom Metazoa; phylum Chordata; class Mammalia; order Rodentia; family Cricetidae; genus Peromyscus; species Peromyscus melanophrys. The sequence continues at coordinate 15,881 of CABHPR010105467.1, forward strand.
GGTAGATTTGACTGGAGAGAGAAACTTATATTTGATCAAGCATCCCAACTTGATGGCTCTGATACAGGTGACCAGAGGGTTTTCGATGGTCTTCGTTGTGTTTGAGGTAGGGTCTCATGGAGCCCAGGCTGGCCTTGAACTCAAGGATGACCATATGCCAGACTTTCTCATAAGCCAGACTTTCCCAGCAAATATAATGTTTCCGGAATGCTCTACAACCAAGTCTATACAGAGCTTAGAAATGAGAAGTCTTTGAGGTTAATCTGAAGAGAGATGGTAGCTTTAGAGTGATATGTAAGTAGCCCAGAGGTCATGATTTCACACCTTTTCCCTGGCTATTGTTTATGGAGGACATTTCCTCTTTACATATCAGTCCAAATTGGACCTTCAGTTATGTCCCAAGGCAATTTAAGTTGGCCACTCCCAGTTGTTTGGAGCTGATATATAAGAAGGAACCCATTGGATATTCTTGAATGGGAGAAATTAAGATTGCTATTTCAGCTTCACCAGGGTGATAAGCCATCTGAATTGATTACCCATAGCCCACCACTGTAACTACAGAGTACCAGGAATGTTGCTGTAACAACTGGCTAAGTATTTGGAGGGAAAATAATTAAACTTTCATATGGGAATTATTTATGTATTAGTATTTAAAATTAAGTTTTTATACACTCATAGGGGCTGGGGAGATGCCTCATTTGGTAGTGTGCTTGCCATGAAGACCTAAGTCTGATCCCCTAGAACCCACAAGCAGAAGCCAAGCACAATTTTATGCCTGTAATCTCAGCCCTGGGAAGACAGACAGAAGGAGGTGGATCCCTGGGGCTCACTGGCCAGCCACTCTAGCTGTTGGAGTTCTAGGTTCAATGAGAGACCCTGCCTCAAAAAAAAGATGGAGGAAGACCCCTGATGTTGACCTCTGGCCTGCACACACACATGTGCACATATACACTAACATGTACCCATACATATATATGGAGGGATGGGGAGGTGGGGGAGTGGCAGGATGGAGGGGTGGACCCCAAGGGTATCCCGTGGGTGCAGGGAAACATGCTGGGCAGATGTATGCCATGCAGGCATGGTGGCGGCCAGTAATTCACAACCAGACACTGCATCCACGTGGAGAGTTTATTATAATAGAGAGATGAAGGAAAGAGAGAGACAGAGAGAAAGAGAGAGAGAACCTCATGGGAGGAAAAATGGGAGAGAGAGGAAGAGGAGGAGTTTTTCCTTAGAATGAGGATTTTACGTCAGGACGCAGGGTGGTACCAAGGGGTGAGATTTCAAGGAGCGGATCAGAATATTAACAACAAGGAGCCAGGTGTGGTGGCTTACACATATAATACCAACACCTCAGAATGGAAGCCAGAGAGGGTTGGAGAGTTCAAGACCGTCCTGGAGCACCTAGGATCCTGTCTATTCCAGGCCTCAAACAACTATACAAATAAATATAGATGACTTTTTCCATAGAGTTTGGACAATAAATGATAAAAGGAGAAACCATAAGGGGACAAAATGAGGGGATTTAACATATAAGCATTAAAAACTTCTGTACGACACACTCACCAGGAGCACCTCAGAGCTGAGGTGTAACTCGGTGGAAGAGGGCTTGTCTGGCAGGTGTGAAGCCCTGGCTTCAGTCTCTAACACTACAGTAAACATAAGACTGTAACATCTGAGCCTATAAGTCCCACAATTAAAATCATGCTTTCAAAATAAAAGGCTGTCATGGCACTGATGAGAGTACTCTCCACCTGTAACAGACCCGGGGGAGATTCTACTAGGGGCAGGCGTGAAGAAGGCCCAGTCACTGGTGTGAGCCTGCGTCTCTCTCCCTGACCTGTTCTCTGAGTTACTCTCTCCCTTGGCTTATCTTCAACTCTAGGATCACAGATGTGACAGAAACTCCCCCCCTCCCCCCCAAGCAGCACTGATGTCCATGGCACCGACAAATCTTAGCACGATCCGTCCTAGGATAGTAATCAACCAGACCACAGTCTCCCCGGGATTACTAGCGATGCAAATCCCCTCGACTTTGGCCCTTCTCTATATATAGCCACAAAGCTGTCGCTGACACCTCAAAGACAGATTTTAAGCCGCCAGACTCTTTATTCTTCCTGGCATATCTACACTAAAAATAAATCCTTCCTGCTTTCAACGCTGCAGGGATGAGTGGCCAGGCCGAATGGTTGGGACCCCCAGAACAGGTCTTCTTCACCCAGACTCTGGTAACAGCTGCACTCAGTTTGAAGGGGGCCATTAAAGAAGTATTATTTTAGACTTTTGCTTTTGTCTTCAAATGAACTCCCAAACTCTGACTGACTTAAACAGCATAGCATTAGCATCGAGAACGGGAAATAAACATCCAGGGTAGGATTTGAGATTTACTTAATTCAGGGGCTCTGGCTCTGGTCTGTTATTTTTGTCTCTTCTGTGTGTTGAATCAATCCCCTGACTGCAGCTAGGCCTCATCACGCTACACAGTATCCAGATAGGAAACCAGTACTTCCTGAGGTGCTTTGTCTTATTACCACCCTCCATTTATTTATTTGTGTGTGTGCATGTGTGTGGGGGTGTGGGTGTATGCATGTGTGTGCGTATGTGTATGTGTGTGTGTGTTTGTGTACATGTGTGTGCATGCACAGTCCTCCCAGGTCAAATGACAACTTGTAGAAATCAGTTCTCAGTTCTCACCTTCCATCATCTGGGTCCTGGGGGTTGAATGCAAATCATCAGGCTTTGGGTCAAGTGCCTTTATCCACTGAGCCATCTTGCCAGTCCATCCTAAGGCACTCTTAAGAATGAAGGAAATTTTCCTAGAAGCCCCTGGTACATCCTTAAAGGACATTGATTCAAATTTGGTCATGTTTGTTGTGTGGCTTATCCTGGAGAAACATGACCCACCACTGACCAAAGTAACAATTCCATCAAAATCCAAGGTGGGGAGCCAAAGACTGTCTTAGTGTTGCTCATAAGAGCATGGAGGAGGGCTTACTCAGAGGGGGCATGAGTAACTCAAAGACAGCTATAGCACCCCAAAGCCCACCCCAGCATGGATGATTCCTGAGGGCAGCATCCCTGAAGCTCCTGCATGACTTCCAAGCTCCTTGCAGGTCAGTGAGTACCAGTGGCCATGTCAGAGAAGCAACGGGTAGCAGTTGACTTCAGGGTGTCAGCCCACCCATCAGGACTGATGGGTGAATCTTGGATAGGCAAGGCCCCGAGACCACAGACTCCAGAGTGTCTTTTGCTTCTGTTCTGCCTCTCCACGTTTGTCACTGCCATTTTTCTGGTATCTGGCATGATGTAAATGGGTGTGGAGAGATCCCCACTGCCTGTAATGTAGTGTGTTTATCTCATAGGTACATCCTGTTCTACTGGGCATTTTTACCTGTGGATTATTAAGAAGGTGATTCCTTCCTAAGCTGTACTGTCTAATTGATAATAATGTTAGTTTAGAGTTTTGATGATAAAAAATAAAACAAGGAAGTGTCACACAGCTAGAACACATGAGTTTCTATTGAGGAGCCACATAGACTGTGGCTTAGGTTAATGATTAAGAAAAACAATTGAGTCCCAGTAGCCCAGCTAGCTTAAATCCTTTTAATCTTAATGCTGGGAGATGTTTTCACAGGTTTTGGAGTGCATCATAGCTGAAACAAAGCTTTGAAAATAACGTAAAGTTAGACTAAGATGTTTTGTTAAATAGCTTTGAGGTGAAAAACCCAAGGAGACAATCTAAAGTTTTAGAAAGGTACATTGTTCAATGAGGAACTCAATAAGGTCAGGGAACAAGAACAAAGCAGCCCAATTATTACTAGCTGATGTACTTTCTTGCTAGGATTGGTTGATGATCAAAGATGATGATTAATTCCTTGTATCCATTTATGCCCTCAATCTCCTGATAGAAAAAGAAATTATTAATGGGTGGGTATGCACCCTAAAGATTTAAAGTGGAGCTGACTGCTTTTTATGTATAAAAGTTTAGTTTTGTAATTGATTCCTTTAAGATCCCTTATAAGATTACCTTTCAAGATAAGTAATAATGTGATTGGTCCTTTCTTTGTAACTGCAAAATGCAGCCTGCCAGTAAAAGAATATCTTGTTTGCTTATACACTGTTCATCTATAACACATTGCTTGGGTATGAATGTATGTGGGTTTTTGGAATAATTTGTTTCTCACCTGTAATTTGTAAAATGTTTGATCATGTAAGGGATATGCAAAAACATGCTGTTTTTTACTTGTATGCATTGTAATCATTCACTTGAAAAACAGATTGTAACCACATTGTAATTTTTATATTACCTGAAAGATTTTGCTGGGGTATATAAACTGTAAGGAAGAGAATATAGACAGAGTTAAAATGAGTTAGAAGGAAAACATCAAGAATGAGAGAAGGGAATCACCAGGAAAATAAAGAATAGAGAGAATGCAAAAAAAAAAAAAAAAAACAAAACAAAACCAAAAACCAAAAGAACCAAGAAAAGATCTGAAGAAAACCATTAAGAGAGTGTGTGTCTTTTCCCTAACCCCCTCAGATAAAAAGTCTAGTACATGCCAACTCCGTGGATTCCCTTTGAGCCCTGCGCTGCTGGAGGCTGGTCCCCCTGGCAATAAAAAGCGGGTTTCCTGCAGGCAGCTTGGCTGATGGGAAAACTGAAGTGTGTCCAGCAATTGTTTGTGGTTTTATGCTTTGGGAGGAGCCTTGGGCATCTTATAAACTTCAGCTTTCCCGGACTCGTGAGGTTTCTTTACCTCTCTCTCTTCCTTCTAATAAGAAATGTTTCCAGGCTGGCAAGATGGCTCAGAGGTTAAGAGAACTGGCTGCTCTTCCAGAGGTCCTGAGTTCAATTCCCAGCAACCACGTGCTGGCTCACAACCATCCGTAATGAGATCTGGTACCCTCTTCTGGTGTTCTGCACTGTATACATAAATAAATCTTTTTTTTTTTTTTTTTTTTTTTTTGGTTTTTCGAGACAGGGTTTCTCTGTGTAGCTTTGCACCTTTCCTCATAAATAAATCTTAAAAAAAAAAAAAAGTTTCCATTCCAAAAAAATTGCTACACATGCTGACTCCAAGTCTGAGGTCCAGAGACTTCACGCCTGTCCAATAAAAGGGGAGAAAAATCTTCTCTGAGAACGTGCTTGGGAAGAGCGACCCTTTCCCATCCCTCCTTCTGGCTGGGGTTCAACGGCCACACTGCTCCTCGGCTCCGTTCCTAGTTTGGATGTCTGAAGCTCTTCTAGTGAAAGAGTTCTTGAGAACTTTATTCCTAAATTCTTGAGTGATCAAAATATGGGCAGTACGGCACTACCACTTGAGTTAGACAGCTCATAATGGCCATCCCCCCACTAGATCAAGTATGTGAAGCATGCTGCATGCATTATGTCCAACATCTGGCCACTAGTGCCGAACCAACATGAGGTGGCGTGACATCTTGCTTTATAACTTACCAGGTTTCCTCAGCTCTACAACAACAAGGACAGTCCTAGACTGCATCGTCTCTACAAACTGAGGCACCATACTGCAGAAGACTGGAAACCCTGCCCCCTGGACCCCAGGAAAGGTTCGACGTAGGTGTCTTGTAATTAAGATGGCTTTGGGAGTCGTGTATTACACAGTTAGACGACCATGACAAAATGCAGTGCACCAGATCGCTTGCCTGTCCGTCACGCTATACTCCACCTGCTGATCTTGATCCAGTGGTCACTGAGGTGTTCAGATCTGCTGCTCACTGGTTGTCTCACTGTGGACTTGATACAGTCTTTCTTGATAGACCCCCACCCTACCCCCACCCCACCCCGCCTACGGGCAAGATGATACACTGGGCTCCGCTGGTTGTACTTTTGTATTTCAGCCCTGAATGATTGCAGCGTATGCTGAGATGACTTCTTTCATGGCTATTGAATCGTTCACTGAGAACAGACTGTTGTGTGGAGCTGTGCTCCCCAGTGTAGGTGCTGAGACAACTCTTTTAAATGAACATGAGGCAGCTTGAAGAATATGCAGGAACACCTTCCCAGCATGAAAACATTAAGACTTGCTGGCCATGAGGTGTTGGCTCCTAGACACTTTCCAGACCTTCATAAAATTGCCATGAAGAAGAGAAAGGTAGATAGTGCATTCCATAATTATTGATCCAATAAAGAAACCATGTCAAGACTTACTGATCAAGAAATAGAGAAGGGCCTTCAGGACCCTTCTCTGAAGAAAAGAGGCTGGGCACCAGCAGATACCTATGAAAACTCCACCCACAACCACAAAATTAGAGAGGGGGAAAAAGCATTTGACCAATCCCATCAATAGACTGTCAGTCCCCTCGAAGAAGGTCTGTCTGTGGGGAGATGAGCCCAAGGCAAAGACCAGCTAGGCTCAGTGAGCGTGCGTGCAAAGAAAAGGCGGAGGATCAGATACTTGAGACAGGCGAGGCTGTCAAGACCTGTTTGATACCAGCAAATCCTAGATTCAGGGCAATGCGAGGAGGTGATAAGGATGGCTTCCAGGGGTGCTGGGCTGAAGCTGGAGCCCACTGAAGTTGGTCAGGCTGCAACACAACTTAAAACAACTCTAAATCTAACTGTTTCCAGGCCTACAGGTTCACAGACTGTTGGAATGTAGGTCAAAGCTTCCATGAGGCTATTAGCTAAGTTTGTATTTTTAAGGGATGGGGGGTCTCATGGTTTGTATGCTTATATATTAGTTTCTGTTGTGGAAGGACTATGCAAGGATGTGTTGCATTTGTTTAACTGTGTAAAGATGTGTTGTGGTTTTACCTTGCCTGCCTAAGGCACCTGATTGGTCTAATAAAAAACTAAACAGCTAATAGTGAGGGAGGAGGTATAGGTGGAGGAGGAATTTAGGCTAGAGAGAAGAAAGAAAAGAGACACCAGGGAGACTCGAGGGGCCAGACAGACAGACAGACATGGAGGAAGCAGGAAAGTAGGACAGTCAGAATGAAAGAAAGGTTAAAAGCCCCAAGGCAAAACTCTTCCAGTTGGAGTATAAAATGTGACAATAACTTGAAAGACAGCATTGACTAGTAAAAGTAGAAGGTGATAGAACAAACATTTCCATTTCCAATTTAGCATCCTAAAGAAATTCTCAAAAATGTACCTCAGGGGAACAAACTAATTCTCAGTGGTACTGTTCTTAAGTGGATTTTTTTTTTTGATGCTGGGGATTGACCCCAGGGCCTTTGCACATGCTCAGCAAGTGCTTTATCACTAAGCTATGTCCCCAGCAACAGTGGCACTAATTATACTAGCATACCTTTTGAAGCAGCATCAGTGTCCGGCTGCAGTTGAATGGATTACAACATAGTTCATTGAACGGAATACTATTTAACAATGAAACTACAACAGCGTGGACAAATCTCTGCAGTGTAATTTTGAATGAGAAAAGGCAAGACATAGAACGCATAGTACATTATTTCATTCAAATGAAATTTAAAGGATGCAAAACTAAAAATACATGGTCTATAGATGTTTAAGCCCTAAGAATTCAAAGGTAACGTAAGATTTAGAATAGTGTTTATTTTTCTTAAAATCCATTTTAGATTTCTTTATCTTATGTGTGCTGGTCTGCATGTATATATACTCACCGGATCTGTGGTGGTGCCCAGGGAGTTTGGAAGAAGGCTTTGGATCCGCTGGCCTGGGGTTATGGGCGGTTGTGAACCATCATGTGGGTGCTGGGAACTGAACCCTGCTCCTCTGTAAGAGCATCAAGTGCTTTTAACTGCTGAGTCATCTCTACATTTCATGGTATTTGTTTTTGTTTGTTTGTTTGTTTTCAAAGAAAGAAAAAGGAAGGAAGGGAGTAAATGAGTTAGTGAGTTGAACCAGAGAGAACCCTTCATGTGATGTGAATAATGTTTATTTTTTTAGTTGAGGAATACACACAGGTATGCTCTGAATTGTACACAATTTTATATTTTTTTGTTCAATAGTAAGATCTCTTCTAAACCCACCAGGATGAGATTATATATCTTTATAAATATAGATACAGCTTTCCCATTTATTTGCCTTTTCATTTATTCTTAAATTTATGTTCTTGTGTGCCATGTGTTGTTTGTGTGGTGTGTGCACACGCAAAGAAACACATGTTCGGAGGTCAGATGTTGACGTTGCATGCATTTCTTAATTTCATCTCTTTATTTTTTGAAACAGGCTCTCTCTCTGATCTTGGAGCTTATAGATCTGGCTAGGCTCACTGACCAGCAAGCTCTGGGATCATGTCTGTGCCTCCTCACAGCTGAGATTACAGATGTGTCCTACTGTGCCTGGGTTCTCATGTAGTGCTAAGAATCTGAACTAGGGACCTCACACATTCCCGGCCAACATTCTACCAACTGGGCCAGCTCCCCAGCCCTCAGTAGTTTTCTTTAAGGGCTAGAATTTGTAATGCATAATTTCAGTTTTGGCTAAAAACTCCAAATCCTGAACAAAAAAGCATTTTTTTTTTCAGTTAAAATACAAAATAACTAGTTTGGGTGGTTAATTTCAAGGGTTCTTAAGTGACATTAAAACCATCAGCCCAGTTCCTTCACTTTGAATGTGAGGCCGCTATCCAAGAAGAAAAGGAATTCCATGCTGGGTTTGATGTTTTGAAGCTGTGAGAGCCTCTTTAAAAATTAGCCACCGCAGGGGGCAGCCAGCACAGGATCGGCTTCTCCAAACACCCGCGTGCATACCAAGGTTGTTATGTTGTTTGGGCAATAACTTTTAGTTGGAAAAACTTCAAGGGGTTCATGGTAAGTTCAATTACATCTGAAGCAAAATAATTTATTATAATTTATTAGTCGTTGAATATCCATGCTTCCCCCACATTTCCCAGCTCCCTTGCTCCTAGGTGGGTCTGTGTGAGTAGTTATGACACACGAGCAGAAACTGGAAGTGACATTTGTCACTTCTGGGACAAAGCCCTCTTCAGTTCCTTGAAGCCTCTCTCTCTCTTTTTGCCTTGCCATGGCAACCACAGAGGCCAGATGTTGAGATGGAAGACATGTGTCTGGAAGATGGAGCAGGGCACCTGCAGCTAACTTTGAGTGAGTAAAAAAATAAGCTCCAGTGAGCGGTGAGCCAGGAAGTTTGGGGATTATTTACTACTGTGACAACACCTAGTCTATGCCAGCTAATACTGGACAGCGCTGTCCGTTACAGTCACCATGTCTGTGACCTGAGACACTCTCACAGACTGTGAATATTAACATTTCTATAGGTAAAATATCTCTTGTTGGAACTCTTAATGGAAAAGGAATTCTTTTTTTCTTTCTTTCTGTCTTTCTTTTCTTTTCTTTCTTTTTTTTATTTTTTATTTTTTTATTTTTTTTTGGCTTTTCGAGACAGGGTTTCTCTGTGTAGCTTTGGAGCCTGTCCTGGAACTCACTCTGTAGACCAGGCTGGCCTCGAACTCACAGAGATCCGCCTGCCTCTGCCTCCCGAGTGCTGGGATTAAAGGCGTGCGCCACCACCACTCGGCTCGGAAAAGGAATTCTTATTTGTTTCCATCTTTAGTGAGAAAAGAGTCCAAAGAAATCTACATCAGCTGTGACTGACACAGAACACAGTCAAATTTAGTCTTAAGATCTTGACTCCATCTGAATGTCTGGGTGACCAAAATTATTTTTATCTGGTTTAAAAGTTTGTCTAGTTTAAAAGGCATAAAACCATTTTCTTTTTCATACAGACTAAGACAGTATGGAGAATAACACAATGTTTTATTTTATTTTGTTCTCAGGACCAAGTGGCTTATCTTCTATTTTCCATTAAGTTCCTTTCATTAATCTCCTAATTTCCTCAAAGACAAGGAATTTAAATTTTAATTTTTTTCCCACAGAATTGAAAGTAAAAAGTTAGGTAATTTGCCCTGCAATATACAGCAAAAATCTGTAGAAATTAACACCAAAATGTTTGTCCTCTGTGTTTTTAGTGTCTGTGAGAGTCAGAGGATGCATCAGCGGAGGAGATGAGGAAGTTGAAATTAGACTTCCATTTCCAAGGATGACATCAAGTAGTTAAGATAAGTGTCCCCATGGAGGACAGCTAGAGAGGGCCGGAGCAGGATGGAAGAACCGAGTGCAGAGCAGTGAGGAATGAATCTATGGTCTATGGTCAGGGAGAGGGTTCTCGTCTGCAGTCCGTTTGCACAGACTGCTGCCACTTTTGTCTCGAGAATATTCAGTAATTTGATCAGCACCTGGTCAGTGCTTTGGGGTGCAGGGAACAAAAGTTAGCATCCAGAGCCCATGCCAGCCAGGGGAAGTGCCCATGCACCTTGAGTTGGGATTAAAGGGGCGTGCATAAAAAATGAGGGAGAATTGGATAGACCAGCCGCACAGCTGGATTGTAGTTCATGTTCTCAAGTGTCTGGCAGAAGAAAACTGTCTTTGGAGAAAGGCATTATCATTGTAGACTTCCTGTTATTTTTACAAATCATTAAAAGTACAATTGCCAGAACAGAGGGAAAAGTGGCCAAGTATGCAAAACCATTAAAACACCGTAAACAAGAAAAAACAAACAAACAAACAACAACAAAAAAAAAAAACGGACTACAGAAATGAGCCCTCAATGATTTCAGAATTAGGCTGTAAAGCAACGATTCATGTCAAGCTCAGGTAGGTTAAAGTGAAACTTGGCAATTTTGTTTATTTATTTATTGGCTTGTTTTTGTTGTTGTTGTTTGTTTTGTTTTTCAAGACAGGATTTCTCTGTCACCCTGGCAGTCCTGGAACTCACTCCATAGATCAGGCTGGCCTGGAAATCAAAGATCCGGCTGCCTCTGCCTCCATCCCATCTCTGTGTCCAATGCTAGGATTTAAAGGCACGCGCCACTACACCCACCTAAGTATGAACCCCACAGAGTCCCACACCCACAGAGGAGAAAGGGTATGGCTCAGGTCTATAGTCTTTACCTTGCATACATGAAGACCTGGGTTTGATCCCCAGCACCTCACCCCCCACAGATAAGCAAATAAATGCCCAGCAGAGTTAAAAAGAATCAATTAGAGCCGGGCGCACACCTTTAATCCCAGCACTCGGGAGGCAGAGCCAGGCGGATCTCTGTGAGTTCAAGGCCAGCCTGGGCTACCAAGTGAGTTCCAGGAAAGGCGCAAAGCTACACAGAGAAACTCTGTCTCGAAAAACCAAAAAAAAAAAAAAAAAGAAAGAATCAATTAGAAATTCTAACCATAAAAATGAGTGACCTAAATTTAAAAAACCAAACCAAAACAACAACAACAAACTGATGGGGCTGGAGAGGTGGCTCAGTGGTTAAAAGCACGGGCTGCTCTTCCAGAAGACCAGGGTTAGAATCCAAGGAACCGAGCTCACAGCCAGCTGTAACGTTAGTGGCAGGGGATCAGATCGCCTTTCTGAACTCCATAGGCTGCTGCTCACATGGAGTGCACATCCACACACTCAGGGACACATACATCAGCATCAATTAACTTTTTAAGAGAGAAATAAACTGAGGAGAGCCTAGATAGAGGATAGCTCAGAGGGTAAGAGAGCTTGCTGTGCAACCTTAAGGAACCGAGTTCAGATCCCCACATCATGTAAAAATCTACAGGTGACCGCGTTGATGCCTTTTACCCCAGTGCTGTGAGGGGCAGAGGCAAGAGGCTCTCTGGGGTCAGGTTCTGTGAGATGTTCTGTCTCAAGGAATAAAGTAGAGAAGGCTAGAGAGCAGGGCACCCAAGGTCCTTCTCTGGTGCATACACCCTACTCGTGCACTCACGCACAGGAACAGAAATAAACACGTTTCCCCACCTCGAGACAGAGTTTCTCTGTTTAACAGCCCTGTCTGTCCTGGAACTTGATTTGTAGCCCAGGCTGGCCTCGAACTCACAGAGATCCGCCTGTCTCTGCCTCCCGAGTGCTGGGATTAAAGGCGTGCGCCGCCGTGCCCAGCGTGACCCTTTTAAATGAAGGGTTTAAGAATGAATTCAGAGAGTTCAAGACACGGTTTAGAACGAAACCCAGGGAGAAAAACAAAGAAAAGCGACAGGGTGGAGCGGAAGCGTCTAACGTGCTGAATTGTCTTTTCAAAAGACCAAGAGAACGAGGCAGAAGCAATGTTTTAAGGAGACATCTCGGGAAAGCTCCTCAGTTCTAGGCACCCGCTCACAGATGCAAGGACACAGGTGAATCCCTGGAACAGAGAAGAAGGAAGCCACACACACACACACACATACTGCAGCGAAACAAACCGAAGGCTTATGGAAAACACTGAGGGCAACCAGAGGCGAAATGTTCACCTTCGCGGAAGGAGTAGTTTGATTGCCGACCTCTGCGCAGGAATCGTGGGAACCAAACTACTAGGCCAGGGCCCTTGACATGTTGATGTGAGTATCTGTCAGAGTTACATATCCAGTGGAAATCCACTCAAACACTGGAGCCAGCCTCATTTCAGTAATTAAATGCTTTCCCCTGCGGGACGCGCTGCAGGCACAATTCTGTGTATTGCTTCTTTTCCTTTCCTTTTCTTTTTTAAAGTGAATTTGAGCCTCTGATTTTCCTGTCTCCACCTCCAAGCGCTAGGATGACAGTGTGTACCACTCCTCCTGGGCTTGACGCTGTGGGTAGGAAGGACTCAGGGCAAATCCTGCAGAGCTGTTTTTGTTTTCTCTCACACAGTCTCCTGAAACTTCGTGTTCTTCCTTAGTGACTTCAAGGAGCCAGGGTAAGGCCAACGTGCGGACTTAAGAACGCTCCCAGCTGGCTGACATTCTTGTAAGGTTTTATCTTCTTTCAAGCTAATGAAAGGAAATTTCCGTAATTCATGGATATCCATACTTTTTATTGATTGGTAAGAGGGTTTTGGGTTAGTTTCTCTGTGTGTGTTTTGTTGTTTTGTTGTTTTTGTTTGCTTGTTTATTTATTTATTTATTTTGAGATAGGGTCTTTTTTTTTTTAAGATTTATTTATTTATTTATTTATTTATTTATTTTGTATACAGTGTTCTGCCTGCATGCCAGAAGAGGGCACCAGATCTCATTACAGATGGTTGTGAGCCACCACGTGGTTGCTGGGAATTGAACTCAGGACCTCTGGAAGAGCAGCCAGTGCTCTTAACCACTGAGCCATCTCTCCAGCCCAGAGATAGGGACTTACTATGTAGCCATTGGCCGGCCTGAAACTCACTATGTAGACCAGGCTGGCCTTGAACTCAGAGGTTTACCTGCCTCTGCTTCTTGAGTGCTGGGGTTAAAGGTGTATGCCATCATGCCTAGCTAGTAATACATTTTTTATTGTTGTTGTTGTTGTTTGTTTGTTTGTTTGGAGACAGGGTTTCTCTATATAGCACTGGCTGTCCTGGAACTCACTCAGTAGACCAAGCTGGCCTCAAACTCAGAGATCTGCTTTGGCCTATGGCAAGGCAGCTTAGAGGCAGGCGAGAAATCCAAGGAGAGAGACAGGAAAGAGAAAGGCGGAATCTGAGAGACGTCAGCCTGCTGCCCAAGGAGCAACATGCCAGCAGACTGGTAAAGCCACGGAAAACGTGGCAAAACATAGATTAATAGAAACCGGTTAATTTAAGATATAAGAGCTAGCTAACAAGAGGCCTGTGATAGGCCATACAATTTATGAATAATATTAAGCCTCTGAATGATTATTTTATAAGTGGCTGAGGGACCGCAGGACTAGGTAGGACTGGAGAAAACTTTTTGACTACAGAGGTCCTTCCTTGGTTGCTTTTTAATCTACCATTTTTACTGTGTGTGTGTGTGTGCGTGCGCACGCGCGCGCGCGCGTGAGTGCTTTCACATATTTCTCATTATTTTAAAATTCAGGTCTAGGATCCACTGAGGTAGTTTTGTGGATAAAGGCAAGCCTGACAACCTGAGTTCAATCCCCAGGACCCACATGGTGGAAGGAGAGAACCAACTCTCATAAGTTGTCCTCTGATCTTCACATATGCTCTGAAATAACCCCCCAGTCCCTGCCGCGGCTGCCCCACCACCACAGTAAATAAAAATAAAATCCAAGTGTAACTATATACTATTGAACAGAAATTGGTGGTCTAACCAGCATCCATTTCCCTCTTCGCTAATTACAGAATGAAATTGATGAAAGAAAGTTTTAAGGAAAAGGCAAATCCTAAAATCATAGGTTGTATGGCCAAAGATAACCCCACTCTTGATTCACTGAATCAGAATTCTTGTAACGGAGCTTGGATGTGCAGAAGTTTTAAAAGTCTCCCATCCCCATAAGGGATTCAGTGTGCTTAAGATTGCAAAGCAAAGGAGAAAACAACAACAAACAAACAACAACAACAACCCACACACACACACAAGTACTTAGAATGCTGTAGACATAAGAAGATGTTGCTATTTGGAAAACACATGTTGTAGAATATTCTTTTTTTTTTTTTTTTTTTTTTTTTTGGTTTTTCGAGACAGGGTTTCTCTGTGTAGCTTTGCGCCTTTCCTGGAACTCACTTGGTAGCCCAGGCTGGCCTCGAACTCACAGAGATCCACCTGGCTCTGCCTCCCGAGTGCTGGGATTAAAGGCATGCGCCACCACCACCCGGCAGAATATTCTTTTAAGATATGTTACTTTTGTTTATGTTGCATTTTTTTTAGTTCTGTGAAGCTGTGTTGCTTTGCCTGTCTAAAACACCTGATGGTCTAATAAAGAATGGCCAATAACAAGGCAGGAGAAAGGATAGGCAGGGCTGGCAGGCAGACAGAATAAACAGAAGGAGAGATCTAGTAGCCAGGAAAGGAGGAGGACTCCAGGGGCCAGTTACCCAGCAAGACACGGAGTAAGATTTACAGAAGTAAGAGAGCGGGAAAAGCCCAGAGGCTTTAAGGAAAACTGACAAGAAACAAGCCAAGCTAAGGCCAGGCATTTATAAGTAAGAATAAGCCTCGGCATCATTTATTTGGGAGCTGGGTGGCAGGCCCCCCAAAAGAGCAAAAACAACAACAAACACACTCTGGAACAGGGTCCAAGGAAGATACAGAGTAAGAAAACCATGTTGGGCTTGGCTTGAGTCTCCAGTCAAGTAGGAAACTAAGAACACTACCCCCCAAAGATGAGGATAGAATTCGAGGGGTATGGCATGGAGGATGAGGAGTAGAGAGGAAGGGAAAATATCGAGGCTTTAAGGAGAGTGGATGTTAATAAAAATAATTTTTTAGTTTTTAAGATTTGTGAACATACAAATCTTCACTTTTAAACTTTAAAGTTGAAGGAGAGCACAAAGACCCTCTGTCTGAATTCCGTCTGATGGTTACATTTTCTTCTGTGTAGCATAGCTAGCAATGTACTCCAACAAGCTAGAAGCATTGGTGAAAGTATTCTCCATAAAGAAAGGCTGAGTATTTAATGAGATAAGTATGTTCAGTCTGACTGAACCATTACTTAGTGTGTTAAATGTATCCAACAGTGCATGTGTACTATCGTGATTTCATATGTAAGTCAAAAATAAATTCTAAAAATTAGATGACATTTCAGTGAAAGTTCTTCCTTACCACAGGCTCAAAACCCCCTCAAATTTCATTGATTGTCATAGTTGAGACAGGAGGACAGGTGTCAGCTGTGAGGGAGTGTTCTCTTCCTAATAAACTTATTTAATGGCATTCCAAAGGAAATGATAAAAAAAAAGGGGGGAGGGATCTAACTTGATTGTTTTTATAGACCCTGGGATCAAATTTAAATGACTAGGATAGTGGAAAAACAGCTGTTGAGGAGGGGGCAGGAGACTGGGAGAGAGGAGGGAGCCGGGAGAGGAGGGAGCCGGGAGAGGGCTCACCAAAATCAGAATGTGTGAAAAAGCTTTATGGAATCGACCGCTTTGTAAACCAACTTTAAAAAGGTGTTTGGGCGGAGGTGCCCTGCACGGATGGGTAACATTGTTCCCAGAAAGCCAGAGGCTTTAAATGAAAATTCCAGGGCTGGGGATGGGGTGTAGGTCAAGGAGACCCCTGCCCCCCAAAACAATACAGCTATTTGCACTACTCTTGGTGGCCCACCAGAACTAGAGAGTAGTACCCCATTGCTAAGAGCACACACGCTCTGCCTGTAGGAAGGAGGGAGAGCAAGCTAGAGCTGCGATGGAGGCTTCCGCCCCGTCTGCCAGCTTTCCTTGTGCTAAAAGATGCAAAATTCAGGTAACCAGGGAAGAAAAATCTTAAATGTCTGTAGAGCCTGCAAGCTTCAACTTGCCAGGCCAGATGTGCCCAATGGTGTAATAGTGGTGACTGTTTGGAGGGTAACCAACCACCTTCTACTTCCATTTTGGAGGGATTTCATGCCTGGTATTATAAAACGGATCAATAGACTATGGCTGGGGATACCATAGGCCCAAAGCAGGGCGGTTATCACTATTTTTTTTCCTTTGGAGCTGAGGATCGAACCCAGGGCCTTGTGCTTGCTAGGCAAGCGCTCTACCACTGAGCTAAACCCCCAACCCCATGGTTATCACTATTAATTTACTAAATGGACCTGTTGTGCCCACCAAGCTGCCTTTTAGATATTTACATTTATATCCGTAGAGTAGTGCTAACCGTCAGCCTTGGTCAGAGAAGCTTATTCTTGCGGTGAGTGACCGTGACTTCAGAGACTCAGAACGCGTCCAAGTGCTGAGAGCCCGGTGTCTGCTGAGTAATCAGGCCTGACCAAGACACCAGCACCTCCAAGGTTCAGAGAACATCAAAGAACGGAAAGAATGCTAGCCAGTCTTCTGGATTCGAAAGGGCCATCGTAGGTACTCCCAGCACCAGCAACCTGCAAAAGACCTGCGCAAGATTAGGCCCGTCAGTTCTCCAACATGGGGACGGGATGGACTTATTCGACCCACCCCTCCTTGAAAAGCTAGTCGTAGTTTATGGCGTAGGAGAGACGTTTTCTTCTGTGGAGTAGCCACTGGTAAATTGCCTGTACTCTGGTAAATGACCCCTATGCTCATTCAAGCAACCCTAGTTGGACTCAGTGGGACGCAAGTCAAACTCAAGGGGCCCTAGTTAAGAAGAAGGGGTTCGCTGAGGGAGGGGAGGGTCAAGAGAAGACAGTGAGATCAAATACATTATATACATCTAGGAAATTACCAGGAATAATCCTCAAAAGAAATGCCTGTTCTTCCAGAATGAGTCGATCCTTTGTTTTAGCTTTTACAAGGCAAGTACATAACCTCAGATTTTAGCTGTGTGATTTTTTTAATGTCAACCTCAAGTTAAAAAAAAAAAATTGAGGAGACGTCATTTCGGGACTATTTGGGTTGGAAGTAACAAGATGTGCAGTTAAAGGTGGCTCGGCCCCACCCATAACGTGCCATTTAAGATGTCTAGAAGCTCTGGGGGTGGGGGTGGGGGTGGGGGTGGGGGGACTCTGCTAGTGGCTTTCCCGTTGTGGCCACAGGATGGCGCCAACGCTCAAAATATCTCTTTCAGAGAGCCATGGCGAAGGAAGAAAGGCCCGCACAGGGGCTTTCTCTTCGTCCCGAGTCTCCCTAAGTGGAAAGAAAAATGGAGGCTCTTTGCACAATTCCTGGGCAACTTCATCACACGTCCCTTTTCAGGGACAGAGAGAACACGGAGCGCCCTGGTGTACTGAGACCGTGCAGCTGAGCTCTCGGTTTGCACTTCCGGAGCAAACAGGACTTTTATTTACATATTTAACGTGTTTTTTTGTTTGTTGCTCTTTTAATCAAGAAAGATGTGGGAAAGAGCTATTGGCTAGGCTGCGGATGGTGCCTGCCAGAGGGGCTCAGGAGACATCGCATGTCAACGCGCCAGCCAAGGCCGATTCAGAGAGATGGTTTTTCTTCCTTTGATAATTACTCATTCTCTGCAGTGACTTAGAAACAGGATTTGAACTAAATTTCCTGCCAATCAGAGACTTGATGAATGTAGAGATTAACAATAAAACTATTTTTAAAAGCCACTCCTTCTAACCCAAACTTCTTACTCTGGCTCTCACGGAGTTGTACGAATCACCTCCAATTTACATATTGTAGAAGAGAGCCTTACATGGAGAATAAATCATTTGCAAAGTAGACCTTCCACCTAGAACTGACAGTAGTGGGTTCCCAGCACGTCTTTTATGTCTGACATGCTTTTAGAAGAGTAATCATATTCCCAGTGACTCTCAGGATAAAATTTTCTTCTCAAAGATCATTTTATGGAGGGTTTTTTTTTTTTTTTGGTAAGTTCTGAAGAATAAAGCAATTATTCTTTCTTTTTGAAATTACACGTCAACTCCAGAAACATCGACTTCTTTAAAACGTTAACATGGCGGGATTGGGGTAATTCTCTCGCGTATCCTTCCCACTTTCGTTCAGTGTCTCTTGCTTATTTTGGCAGACCCTCACTCCTGCTGGATTCCCATTGCACACCAATTATCCTAAGCTACAGCTGCCCACAGACAGCTGTTCTCACTGCCCTCCACGAAGCCTCCACTTCCGTGGGAACCCTGGCCTCCCCG
>CABHPR010105469.1:6004-16606 GCA_902168415.1 Peromyscus melanophrys
GGGAGGAGGAGGAGGAGGAGGAGGAGGAGGAGGAGAAGGAGAAGAAGGAGGAGGAGGAGGGGAGGGAGGAGGGAGGGAGGAAGGGAGGGAGGGAGGGAGGGAGGGAGAGAGAGAGAGAGAGAGAGAGAGAGAGAGAGAGAGAGAGAGAGAGAGAGAGAGAGAGAGAGTTGAGGATGGTACCATGCTTTGAAACCTCAAAGCCCTACCCCAGTGACTACTTCCTACATCAAGGCCATACCTCCTAAACCTCCCCAAACAGCACTGCCAACTGGGTACCAGGTGTTCAAACGCCAGAGCCTATGGGGGACATTTTTCACTCAAACCACTACAACTTGTCTCCAAACACAGCTATGTTCTGAGGTGTTAGGGGTCAGGGCTTCAGCACAGAGGCAGACAGGATTCAGCCTGTGACATGGCTTTGTTGAGGCCACCAGCCTCAGAAACCTGCATGCCAAAGCAAAGGAGCAACTCTGCTATGGGGAGGTTGGGACTTCTGAGAGTTCCCAGGGACACAGGAGGAAGCATGGGCAGTTTTGTGTCTGTCCCGTGAGAAGTGGCCACATATACCAAGTAGTGCTGTAGCTCAAATCTGGGCTTTAATGGATGAGGCTGGACCAAGCCCCTGAACGGAATGTTTGTTCACAGCTTGAAGAACAGCCAGCAGAAAATGACATTCAACTCAGGATCTTCTTGCCTCTGCCTCCCCAGTGCTGGGACTAAAGGCGTGCGCCACTATCCACAGCTCTTTTCAGTCCACATCTTTTGCCCATTTTAGTTGAGCTGTTGATTTTTCTTGTTATTGGGTATAAAGAGTTTGTGATGCATTCTGCATAAAAATTCTTTATCTGATTGATAATTTGCAAATATTTTTCTTGTCTCTGGGTGTCTTTTTATTCTCTTTATTTTTTTTTAAATTGTATTTATTTATCCTGTGTCTCTGTGTAGGGGGTGTGATTGTAGGACAACTTGTGTGAGTCAATTTTCTTCCACCATGTGGATCTTGGGGATTGAACTCAGGTCATCAAGTTTGGCAGGAAGCACCTTTACCTGCTGAGCCATCTATCTGGTCAGCCTATCCCTGAGTAATTTTGACGTTATTATAAATTGAACCTTTAAGTTTAATTTCTGAATATTACTGCTACAGAAATACAACAGTATTTTTTACTTTTCTTAAATTTTGGCAATTGGTAAAACGCACTAATTCCAATGACTGTTCTGTAAGTTTCCCCATATGTATTTTGTCTGTGAATGAAGACAGCTGGACCTGTTATTTTTCAGTTAGGACACACTGTTTCTTTTTCTTGTCTGCTTGCCCTGAGCTTGGCCTCTCTCACTGCCCCGAATAAGACAGAAACGGCCGTGGCACCCTGCTCCACAACCTGGGAGCACTGTCCCTTGTCCACCACCACCTGCACTGTTTGCTGCTCAGTGTCAGACAGAAGGTGTTGTTTCTAATTCTGCTCCACACACACACACAAAATGAACTACTAAACAGACATGGGTTGCTTTGTCTTATTCTCCTCTAAAGCTCTTTCTGCATCTCTTCAGCTGCCTATCTTCCTTTTTAATGTAGCATATGAAAGATTACATTGAATGATGATTTTAGATGAAAATCACTCTGGTGTACTTGAGATAGATGCCACTCTGTGATCATGTTCTGACCTTTCTGTATGTTGACACTTGCAATTTTTAAGACAATTTTCTTTTCCAAAAGGTTGATTTGTTTTTATTTGTATGTGTATGAGTGTTTTGCATATATATATATATATATATATATATATAAAAAACTATTTCTCAAACTAAATTCATTAAATACCTGTCACCTTCAGAGGCCAGAGGAGTGCAATGGGAACCCTCAACTGGAATTACAGGCAATTGTGAGCCAACTGAGTGGATGTTAGGAATTAAATCCAGGTCTTTGGTGCTTTTAACTGCTGAGCCATCTCTTCACCCTCAACACTTTTATTTTATTTTATTTTATTTTATTTTATTTTATTTTATTTTATTTTATTTTACTTTATTTTATTGAGACAGGGTGTTACTATGCCGCTCTAGCTGGCCTGGAACTCATTAAGTGGACACGGCTGGTCTTGAACTCACTGAGATTCACTTGCCCTTGCCTCCTGCATGCTGGGATTAAAGGTGTGTGACATCACATCCAGGCAATTTTTGTTAAACATTTTTTTCTAGCCAGCTGTAGTAGCACACACCCGTGATCTGTCATTTGGAAATCTGAGGCAAGAGGATGCCTTCAAGCTGGAGACCAGTTTGAAATACACAGAAACATATGTGCCTGGAAAGCATAACAAAACAATACTGTAGCACAAATGTTAGAAGGTCTTGTTAATAAAATCAAACCTGGAGCCAGGTATTGGGTTAAAGCTGGAAGATCAGAGAGACAGAACAAGCCACAACCACCTCACCTTGCCAGTTCCTCGTTTGAGCCTGTCTCCTCAGACTGGAAGCCTCTGAGTCCTCATCCAGAATGAATCTCAGCTGAACTGCTCAAAAGCCTAAAAGCTTAACCGGCCCTAGTTCCTGGTTTTCACACCTTATATACATTTCTGCTTTCTGCCATCATAATACCTTCGCATCTAGGTTCACAAGTGATACTGGCTTGCTGGCTTCACAAAGTGAATTGGAAAATGTTTCTCTGCTATAGTCTATAGAACTGGTGTTCTTTCTAAACTATTTCTAGAACTTGCCTGGGGAGCCGTTTGAGTTTGAGGTTTCTCAGTGGAAACGTTTTTAGACTTCTTTAATAAGCAAGGGCTGTTCAGGTTGTCTATTCCCCCCCCCCCCCCACACACACACACACTTCAGAAAGCTTTAGTCATTCACTTCTTTCACAGAATTTGTCTGAACCAGGCATGATGGCACATACCAGTAGTCTCAGCACTCAGGAGGTACAGACAGGAAGATCATGAGTTCAAGGCTGTTCTCAGCTATATAGGGGTTCTGAGGAGACGGACTGGGTCTCATGAAACCCTGTTTAAAAACAAACAAACAAACAAAAACAAACAACAGAGGCAACAAAGAATTTGCTTCATTTTTCAACATTTAACTCAAGGAAAATTGTCCCTGACATCTCTTACGAGTTTCAACTCTGTGGAGCTGTAGTGATGTCTCTGTGTTCACTGACGGTGCTCATAACTTGTGTCTTCTTTCTCTTGTTCTCAATCTGCCAGATGTATATTAGCTCCACTTGTCTTCTCAGGGTGCATGATTTGGCTGTTAATTTCTTCTATGACTTATATGTTTCCTTTCCCCAGCCCCCGCTTACTTAATATTAATTTTCTACCGGTTTTCTGAGGTATAACAGAGAATTCTGATTTCCTTCTTTTCTAATGTAGATGCATAGTGCTGTGGTTTCCCCTAAATACTGCTTCTGCTTCATTCTATAAAGCATTCTATGTTGTATGTTTAATTTTGTTACACAAAGGACTGTGTAGTTTCCTCTTTCATTTCTTCCCTGAAGCATGGGTTATTTGCTTGTATTTAGTCCACACCCATTGTGAAAAATTTCAAGATCTATTTAAAAAATATTTGCAAGGATTTTATTTTATTATTAATTAAGTGCATGAGTATGTCTTTGTGGGGGGTATGTTTGTGAGTGTAGTGCCCAAGGAGGCCAGAAGAGGGTGTCAGATCTCCCTAGAGCTGGAGTTACAAACAATTGTGAGCTACCTGTTTTATGGGTGCTGTGAACAGAACTCAGGTCCTCTGCAAGAGCAGCAAGCACTCTCAACCACTGAGCCATCTCTTGAACCCCCAGACTCCTCCTCTCTCATGTTCTCTTACACTCTGATTTCAAGTTTAATTCCATTTTTACCAGAGAATATACTTCCTACTATTTTAATAATTTCAGACTTGTTTTCTGGTCCAGAATATGATCTGTTTTTGTAAATGTTTGATATGCAACTTACATGTTCCTTTGTTGACTAATCTATAAACTGACATTTTTTATGAATGTTGATTGGGTGCTGGTAGAGTCCTTCACACCCTCACTACATTTTCCTGAATGTTAAGAGAGGGGTGTTAAGATCCCCAGATATAATTTGGTATTTGTTTTATTTCTTGTGGTTCCATCAATTTTGGCTCCAAGTATTTCAAACTGGTATATAAACTTACAGGATTTTTATCTTTTGTGAAACGACTCACAGGTCCCTGAGGGACCTGTTACCCTTCTGAGCACCGTCTAGGATATCCTGACAGCTATGTGGTCTCTTACTTATTTTGACTGGTGGTGGAGATGCTTTTCCTGCCCCTGTGAGCTCAGGGTGCTAACTCCATTTCTTTCCTGGGGCAGCTGCATGAGATGCCTGTATTGATCTGTACTGAGTCTCAGAGAGTCTCTGCAGATCTCTGCTGCTTGTTCTCTGTGCAGATCTCTCCTCCCTGGTTCTGTCCCCAGAAAATTCCAGCCTTTCTGGTCTTCTCAACTTAGGGAGTCCTAGTCTTTGCCTCGGTTTCCCTTCTTTGTGCTGTAGCCTGGAAACTCTCCAGGCAGTAAACAATTATAGGGCTCTCATCGCTTGCTGCTTGTCTCGCAGGGAGAGCTGCCTTTCCTCCCCTGATACCCAGTGCCCTGAAAACTGCTGCCTAACCTATTTTTCTGGATTAAAAATAAAAGTATGCAAGTTGTTCTGTAAACATCTGCTTTGTTGCGTCTCCCTGCTGCACAGTGTTCCGTAGTGAATACTCATCACAGTGTGCTTATTCATTCCTCTAAAGAGGGATGATTAAGCCAGCAACTCCTGCTACACAAACAACTGTGCAACAGACAGTCTGAAGTGTGCTCCCTTGTGAGCCCCTGTGAGAGTGTTTACCGAACAGACTCCAAGGGAGCTCATTAGGGGTGTCTTTAACTTCCTTAAGCAAGCCTACATCATGTTTCAGAGATCCTGTACCATCTGGCCCCCACCCAGAGCCTCCCCTCTCCCTCCACAGCAACCCCTGCTCCTCCTGTTCTAATTGTTATTCTGATAAACACAAGTGGAATCTCAATGGTGTTTAATTCCTCTTCTTATTGATGAATTTGAGAGCCCCTTGATGTATCTGGGAAGCATTTGGGATTCACCTTGATGCTATCAGTTTACAACACAGATTCATC
The DNA here is from genome assembly GCA_902168415.1 of Peromyscus melanophrys. Taxonomy (NCBI): domain Eukaryota; kingdom Metazoa; phylum Chordata; class Mammalia; order Rodentia; family Cricetidae; genus Peromyscus; species Peromyscus melanophrys. The sequence goes on from CABHPR010105469.1 coordinate 11,118, forward strand.
TAACTCTAACTTCTGTACTCCTTTTGATAGTTAGCAGTGAGTTATATGTTGTATGAATATAAATTATTTATTGGATTTGGACATTGTAAACAGTTCACCTTCCATCTGGTATCCTCAGCTTGAAGCAGATTGACCCCAAAATACATTCTGCCGGGTTGTGTTGTCCATTCTCTGAGATGACAGGCATGACTTAGAGCAATGCCTGGAACACAGTAAGTATTCTAACATGTCACAGGCCTGTCGCCCCAGCATAGGGAAGGCTGAGGCTCTTGAGCACAAGGTCAGCCTGGGTTATGTAGTGAGAACCTGCTGTTTTTACAGCAGCAAAAAAAAGTAATGCAACCTAAAGATATGCAGGAAACATATCTGGGCCGAATGCTATACTGTCCCATGAACATGAAGGCACCTGTGTCATTGCAAGCCTGGGATAGAAACAAAAATGGAGACAGAGTAGACTTCTGCAGGCAACAGAGAGATCATCATCTCCTTGAGTATGAGACTCTGAGTGCTGGCATTCAGATGTCTAAGAGATTGTAGGCAATTCGCAGAAGCTACTGATGTTCAAGTCAGAATTCCTTACAGAGTCAACACTAAAGGCAGAAATGCATTTGGCTGGGTTCCTGGCCTCCACCATACCCCCTTTTATAGTTTTCCTGCCAAATACACCATCTCTGCTCACCAGGATGGGAGAGTATCATCATCGCTTGTCAGGCCTTCCTTTATTCCTTTTGACATTTAGTAGTTGATGATGAAGTGATGACCTCTTCCCTGTTCACCTTGTGAGAAAGTCTTTTTTAAAAATCGATAATGGCGCTGGGCGGTGGTGGCACATGCCTTTTATCCCAGCACTTGGGAGACAGAGGCAGGTGGATCTCTGTGAGTTGGAGGCCAGCCTGGCCTACAGAGTGAGATCCAGGACAGGCACCAAAACAACACAGAGAAATCCTGTCTCAAAAAACCAAAAACACAAAACAAAACAAAACAAAACAAAACAAAAAATCGACAATGGCTAGCCCACCAAGGGCCCATATTCTATAGACCTCCCCATCTTGTGTACATTTCTGTTTGTTCAGGGTACTAAACATTCCTGAACATTGACTCTCTATCATACCCTTCCCCTTCATGCTGATTGTGAATTAGCTAATTGTGTCAGGTTGTGAGGTTGAACATCCACCCACCAGGTAAGACACAGTCACTCCTTGTGTTAAGAACTAAGCCAGCTTCCTGCCCCAGTATACTTACTCATCTGGTTTGGATCTTAGTGCACCCTTTTGCAAGAGTGAAAATTGCCTTGCCAAGTTACTTTGACTTGATCCATCTGTTTCTTTGTAAGACACGAAGAATATTCTTTTCCAATAACCTGCAAAGGGCAACACCTTCCCTGATCACCTGGATGGGGAATCATTTTACTGGTTCATCTAGTCAGAAAGACATCTTACCCACTCACCTGTATGGGCAGAGGCTTCCCTGCTCATGTGGATAGGGCTACGTTTTTGTTTGCATCTCTCCACTCCTGAGACTCTGTGACGAGCACATCACTGTGCCTGTGATGGCTCCTAATGTCCTTCCCTAGGTAGGAAACTCCCTTTCTGTCCCACCTAGCCTGTTCTTCCTCCTCATTAACTCCACCTTCACGTGTACTGTTCCTCAGTGCCCTGTCAGGTTGTTTTAGTCTGCTGGGCACCTTTCTGCCATGCTTACTAAGTGGCTCCACTTTCAATATACCCATTGTTTCCCAACACCTCAGTTCCTGTTCTAGCCTTCCCAAATGAATCACTGCAGAGGTGACTTCTTGGTCATCCTTCAGAAACATGATACAGATACTGAATTCAACAATATTTATTGGGCCAACTGTATTAGGAATTGCTGTCCTGTTTTTTTAATTAAAATATTTATTTTAATGTGTGTGTGCACATATATATCCCTTTTAATATATATATATTTCTAATAAATATAAGCCCTCTTGAGAAATTGAATTTTATAGAGCAGTTTGGAGACTACTGAGTCTTCCACCATCCCTCACCATGATGGACCTTATCTCCTTAAACTTTAAGCCAAAATGAGTTTTTTCTGCCCTTAAATTGTTTCTGTTATGTATTTGTTACAACAATGAGAAGAGCTAAAATGCATATTAATTATACTTAGAAAAAACTCTTAGTGGTTGCCCTGTAGTTCAGGACAGACAATTATTTACAGCTAACACGACACAGCTTCACAGGTGGTGTGAAGACACTACAAGAGATAATTCTGATCCTTCTCTCGACCTTGTATGGCTGTTGCCATTCGTCAAAACTACATATAGGCTGAAATCCTCAAAGACACCCTCATGAGTATATTTGAATAAACTTACTGGTCTTGTTTCTTGTTTGTCTGGGTTTGTCTTTTTTTTTTCCTTTCTTTCCTTCCTTCCTTTCTGATCAGGCTAACCTCAAACTCACAATCCATCTGCCTCAGTTTCCCAAGTGCTAGGATGACCAATGTGTATCACTGGGACTGACAACTCTTACCTAACCTGAATATCAACTGAAAATAAGGAAAACTGAAGTTTTTATTTAGCCTTCACTAGTCTCTTCTCTGATGTTCTTCCTTTAGATGGGTCTGAATACCCGACCTGATCACTCCTCCATCTCAAGAATTTGCATCAGTATTTTGGGGCTGGGAATATAGGTCGGTTGGTACAGTGTTTGTCTCCCATGCATGCAAACCAGGGTTTGATCCCCAACACTTCAAAACTAAGCTAAGCTAAAAAGAGAAGAAGAACCTTCTTCCAGTGTTCCTGGCAGGGCGGCTCCACTGGGTGTGTTCCTGTTGTTTTGTGGGACGGGGGTGTTAAGGACACAGACTCAATCACAGCATGGGATTTTATTCCACATCACTGTCTTCTTGCTTGTACAGTTTCTGAAATAAAGCTGTGTGTAATTATTATCTTTGCTCCCTGTGTGAAAGATTTCCTTCCTCTTTCAAGAATTTTAGGAAATATCCCTTTGCTTTTTGTTTTGTGTTTATCCTGCCTAATGTTTCCTGAGCTTGCTGTGTCTATGGTTTCAGATCTGACAGTGATTTGGGGGAATTCTCAGCCATGTGCTTCAGATTGCTTGTTCCTTTTGCTCTTTACTTTCCTCCCGGTATCCCCATCAGAAGTATGCACACTTTCTCAGTTGCCACCACAGCTCTCTGTTCCTCTCCTCTGTTCTAGTCAGGCCTCTCAGCTCTGCTTTTCCACTTTAGAAGTTTCTACCAATCCATCCTAGAGATCAAAGTTTGTTTTCCTGCTGTGTCCAGTAAAATGAGCTCACAAGGTGTACTGGCTGGTTTTGTGTATCAACTTGACACAAGCTAGAGTCATCAGAGAGGAGAGAGCCTCAGTTGAGGAAATGCCTCCATGAAACCCATCTGTGATGCATTTTCTCAATTAGTGATCAATGAGGGAGGGCCCAGCCCAAGGTGGATGGTGCCATCCCTGGGCTGGTGGTCCTGGGATCTTTAATAAAGCAGGCTGAGCAAGCCATGATGAGCAAGTCAGTAAGCAGCACCCCTCTATGGCCTCTGCATCAGCTCCTGCCTCCAGGATCCTGCCCTGTTTGAGTTCCTGCCCTGACTTCCTTCAGTGATGAACAGCAATGCTGAAGTGTAAGCCAAATAAACCCTTTCCTCCTCAACTTGTGTTTTGGTCATGGTGTTTCATCGCAGCAATAGAAACTCTAAGACACAAGGCAATCTTCATCTCCATGATAATTTTTTCTCTGTGTGTCATTTTCTTTTGATTCTTTCTCTGCCTACCTTTCCCACCCCTCTTTCATGTTTCCTGATCCCCTGTTACAACCCAGTATTAGCCATAGTTGTTTTGAATTCCCATTCTTAGTGTTCCAACATTCCTACTGTTATCTGGATCTGACTATTCTCTCTCTCTCTCTTTCTCTTTCTCTCTCTCTCTCTCTCTCTCTCTCTCTCTCTCTCTCTCTCTCTCCCTCTCCCTCTCCCTCTCCCTCTCCCTCTCCCTCTCCCTCCATCTCCTTCCTCCTCCCCCTCCCTCTCCCCCCTCTCTCCAGGTGGAATTTTCTGCTCTCTAGTGTGCCCTGTGATCTTTATTGGAAAACCTGACATGATGTATTGAAAGGACCTATTGCCAAGAGGCCTGTCCTGTGCTGAGGGCTCTGTGTCAGTGAGCTTGTGACCTTGAGTTGTCAACCTCATCAGAACTTCGTAGGTCCCACACAACTTCAGGTTATGTGACATTGACAGATCTGAAATTGGGTGTCTTCCTTCTCTGGTGGGAAACTAGGCAGAGCAGAGTTTGCACACAGGTCAGTTGGAATGGTAACACCCTGATTGGGTCAGTGCTGGTAAACGAGTCTCTCTTGGGGGCAGGCCTTAAGGAAAGTAGAACATGTGGCATAGTTCATAACAGACACCTTCCCTACTTACTGTGGATGCTTGGGGAGGTGTTTCTCAGGTCTTCCCTGGGAGAACTTGGTAGAGCCCTTGAGAGTGAGTCTCACAAAGCTTGTAGCTTCATCTCAGGTCCTCTTGGCAGGCTGAACCTCTTGTGCTTCATTAACTTAGGTGCCAGGTTCTCCTGTGGCTTCTGCTTTGCTGAGTTACAATTCTTTGTTTTCTTCTGTCTGTCTGTCTTTCTAGTTTATCTGGTGGGGGCATTTGCCCTGTGACCTCACTTCTCTGATCCTTAAATCTGCTGATTTTTCTAGGTGTTTGATCAGCACATTACTTGTGGTTGCTAGGACAGAGTGTCCCCATTAATTATCTTTTTGAGTATGCCATCTGTTCCCTGCTGGGATCCCAACTAACACAGTAATTGGTAGCAGAAGTGGTCCTAGGAAACAGACTCTTGGAGTGGGATTCTAGTACAGAGTGATAAGCACATGGATATACGCCTTGCTGGGGTGAGTGAAACATTGGGAATTGGCATTCTATGGTGACAAACTACCTTCAGTAATGGCATGGAATTCAACATAAGCAGAAGACTAATAGATGGAATAGACATGGGCTAAACCACTTAGTTGCTATGACAAAAAAAAAAAACTATTTCAGAGGATGGGATGGTCACTTCTGACTTTTCTGGAAGCTGTACACACAGGACCAGGCAGTTCCAGCCTTGGGTATGCCAAAGTCCTCTGACCACTTCCAAGAGCACACCTGCAGCTAAGCAAAGCAAAGTCATGGCTCACTTCTGTGTAGGAGAACACATATCATGGAAACTGAAGAGAGACTTTAAGAGGGCTAACCAAATGTCTCAGCTAGTGAAGGTGCCTGTTGCCAAGCTTAACCTGAGTTTGATCCCTGGACCATTGTAGTAGGAGAGAACCAATTCTCACAAATTGTCCTCTGACACATGCACACACACAGTATGGCAAGCATATACTCACAGACAGATAGATAGACACTATTGTGAGACAAATTTTTCCTTGGGAGATGCAACACAATACACACACACACACACACACACACACACACACACACACACACACACA
>CABHPR010105472.1:0-18925 GCA_902168415.1 Peromyscus melanophrys
GTGTGTGTGTGTGTGTGTGTGTGTGTGTGTGTGTGTGTGTGTGTGTGTTTATTTTTAGTGGAGAAACACAATTAGATGAACTTGAACTAATAAGTCAAGGACCTTGGCTTTAGCATCCTGCTTTGACATCCTAAGCATAGGACTCTTTCTTTACAAGATGGCTGTCTCACCTCCAACCACAAATATACACTGGAGGAAGGAAAACGGGTGAAGGATAAAATCTCCATGATAATAGAACCTGCCTCTTCCTGTCAGAGGAAACAGTAGCTTTCTAGAAACACTATTCAATAGCCTTTTGCTGAAATGGTCACATGCTGTGAGGGAACCTGGGGCTTGAGTACAAATGTGTCCTATTTGTCAAGGTTCCACTTAAATTTTTTCTTGACTTGCTGATGGTGGGAAGACAATAGGTATTCAGCAGAAAGCATACTTCAGATTCTGAAGTTTGATCTCTTCCTGGGATAGCAATGTGTGACACAAAACTTGCTTGTGAAACTGGGAAATAGCAGTGAGACACAGTTCACAGTCAGCCACACTTTCTTCATAAGAGTAAACTGATACATTACAATCGCTGTGTTGCTAAGCTTGGGTGTATGACAGGCTAGGATTATTAAATGCATTTTCAACTATGAATGGGCTTGTCAGGATGTAGCCCCATCTCAGGTACAGGAGCATCTGTGTTTTTTGGTACACATTCTCCCAAAGGAACATTAGTGATCTGTTAATGCAGTAAAAAGAAGAGGTAGCTGTGGGACTGGAGCTGGCAGTGACTGCCACCAATTTGCACTGGGCAGTGCAGTAATGACCTCAATAATCCCTCACATTGATCCAGGCTTTTAATTTTCAAAAACATTTCTGTGTGCATCATCCCTTTTAATCTCCATGACAACCTTCCAAAGTAGGTAAGGTATGAGTTACCTAGAAGTCATTCAGGTCTGGCATGGCACACCCCGTTTTATAAAAGAGGAAACTGAGGCTCTCAGGGTTAAGTGAATTGCTCAAAGTCACAGAACTCCTAAATGGTAAAACATGAACAAGAGATTGGTTTCCCAAGACCCTTTGTATGTTTAGATTTGATTCAAGTAATAGTCACCAAGCATCTGGATAAGCAACCATGTTGACACTCGTGTTTCCATCTGACTCCCTTGTCCTTTCATGCAGCTCTTTTGGGATCACACTGATTTCCTATTGCTATGACACAATACAGAAGCAGGTTAAGGGAGGAGTGGTTTGTCTAGGCTCACAGTTAGAGGGTACAGTCCAGCCTGGCTGGGAAGACATAGTGGTAGGAGAGGATTGATTAGTGGTGCCGGAGCTTGTGCTGGCTGCTTCTTAGATGGCACTGAGCAGGAAGCAGAGAGTTGGGGTTGGGGTCAGAACTTAGTGTCACCTTCAAAGGCCTGCGTCTAATGGTTTAAGTCTGCCAGCAAGGACCCACCTTCAAAATTTCTGTAGATATTCAAAAGAGCATCACAAGTAGAAAGCAAGCATCCAAACACATGAGCCTGGGGGTGGGGGGGACACATTTCACCTTCAAGCCATGACAGGAACCGAAGAGTAAAAGGGTCTTGTTGTCATCTTAGAGCAGCATTCAGTAATAAGGGTGGTGACCTTCTGTCTGCTTTGCATCTCTGGCACACAGAGGTGACAGGGAGTGTGGAAAATGAGTGATAAGGTGGATAGTGAAGGTGAATGGATCTTACACATTTTAAAGTTCTATTAGAAGTCATTGGAATTGTCCTGAGTTTAGTAAAATCTGTTTGTTGCTCAGTGGGACAGTTTTGGCTTTTACTAGAATATGATCTCTTCAGGAGGTCTTCTGAGTTTGTTGAGGGTAAGGGATTGATAAAACAAAAGGAAGAATATGTGATCTAAAAATGACTGGCCAATCCATGTTAAGCAATTTAGAGAGATGGCTAGAACATGGTCGGTAGGTGCCTATTGTGAGGCATACCCACGCCTTGAGGAGAAGGCAGCAAGCCAGAACTAGTAGCTACCTGCAGTGAAAGCAAAAAACTATAATTCTTTCCTGTTTATTGAGGTATATGTAATAGGTAAGCAAAATTCCCTGTATGAGTACGAACAACTTGATGAGCTTAGACAGTTGTATCTATTCCTGCTACCACAGACAAGTTCACATAGACAGAGAACATCTACAAGACTCCTCGCATCCTTGTGTGGTTTTGTTATTTTTTATTTTTATTTTTAATGTTAAGAACACTTGGCCACTATTCACCCTCTTTGCTAACTATAAGTTATATTATACAATAGAACTCTAGAACATATTCATCTTTATAGCTATAACTTTATACACATTGAGCAAAACTACCCCATGCCCTTCTTCCCATCCACTGATAGCCACCATTCTCTTATTTACTTCTGTGTGTTTATTTGGTATCTCATATAAAAAAAATCATGATCATGTAGTAGTTGATCTTGTGTGATCAGCTACTTAGTGTGACGGCTATTCTTGATTGTTGACTTGACTATAACTGTAATTAACTAAAATTCAAGGTTCTGGGTATACTTGTGAGAGATTTTTCTTGATTGGATCATCTGAGGTGGGAAGACTCACCTGAAATCTGGGCCACAGCTTCTGGTGGCTGCCTATGTAAAGGACATGGAAGAAGGAAGCTCTTGCTCTTTGCCTGCTTGCCCCCACTCTTGCTGGCAAGTTCATTCCTTCACTGATATTAGACCCTACTCTTTGGTATTCTGGTGTAAACCAAGACCACCTGAGACATCTAGCCTCATACACCAAACAACTACTGGATTCTTGGACTTTCTGTCAGCAGACAATCATTGTTGAGATACCTGGATCACAGCCTGTATGCCACTCTAAGAAATCCCATTTATATTTGTATATACAATATATATTTATTTTATTATATCTGTTTCTCTAGAGAACACTGACTAGAGAACTAGAGAAGTGTTCTCTAGAGAACACTTAGCAAGTGGTCCACATTCATCTATAATAGTGGTTCTCAAGCTTCCTAGTGCTGTGACACTTTAATACAATTCCTCATGTTGTGGTGACCCCTAACCATAAAATTATTTCATTGCTACTTCATAACTGTAATTTTTGCTATTGTTATGAATTATAATATAAATATTTTGGAGTTTGCCAAAGGGATCATGACCTACAGGTTGAGAACCACTGTCTATATGGTTGTAACAGTACAATTTCTTTCTTTTTAAGGATTGAATAATGATCTATTGTACGTAGACAGGCAACAGGTATACAAACCTATGTTCAACATTGCTAACCATCAGGGAAAGACAAATTGTAACTAATGAGATGTCACTCATACCTGTTAGGATAACTTCTATAAAAATACAACAAATGTCTAATTGTGAATAAGTTAAAAATCTTGTACATATTTGGTAGGAATATGAGATGACACAGCTGCCACAGAAATTATTATGAAGGTTCCTCAAAAATTAAAACGGAAATATTCTATGATAAGCAATCCCATATGCACCTCTCTCTCTCTCTCTCTCTCTCTCTCTCTCTCTCTCTCTCTCTCTCCTCTCTCTTCTCTCTCTCTCTCTCTCTCTCTCTCTCTCTCTCTCTCTCTTTCTCTCTCTCTCTCTCTCTCCACACACACACACACACACACACACACACATATATACAAGTTTAAAAAATTGTGTGTAATGTGTGTGTCTGTGCGTGTACATGTCAGTGCATGTGCCTTTGGAATCTAGAAGAGGGAGTTGAATTCCTAGAACTGGAGTTAAAGGTAACTGTGAGCAGCCTAACATGGATACAGGGACCCAAACTCAGGTCCTCTGCAAGAGCAGTGTGTGCTCGTAACCACTGAGCCTTGTCTCCAGCTCCTACACACATATATGGAAGAGTTGACAGCAAGATCTCAATGATATAGCACACTCCATGTTCATGGCAACATTATTTACAACATCCAAGATACGGAAACAACTCAATGACCACTGACAGACCAATGGGAAGGCTAAGTTTAACCTAAAGGTAGATGTGAGTATGGGGTCAGGGAAGGCTTAGAAAAGAAATATCTGAGCTGAGACTAAATATGAGTAGTCGCTTTAACAGGTAGTAGCTGTTAGCAGAGACGACAGTATCACTGGCGTTGTACCTCAGGCACTGTACTAAAAATTGTGTGTGTGAAATCCAGGCAATGCTCACAGCAGAGCTTTGTGTACTAAAATACTGTTTTCATTGTCATTTTTGGTAGATCAACATTAGAAAAGGAGGGCTAACTTCATCATAGGCATATAGTAAGGGGAGGGTAGAATTCTTTGTGATGATTCAGATAGGGCCAGCATGAGAGTTGAGAAGGATTTGGGAGAACATCCTTTTGGCAGAGATGTACAATCTCTCACGAGCGTACATTTTCTTGAGTTAGAAGGCATGTGTTTATATCTTGATGTAGTGGGTAACCATTCCAGCTTTGGTCTGGAAGTTCCAACCCTTTGAGGCTTCCGTAACTATCACGCCTACAAGGCGGGGCCAAGGGAGGGCTAAAGACCTGAGATCGGGATGCGCGGCGCTCTCTTGTTTCCTGGACCTGGACGCGAGAGGTAGACCGAGGAAAGTTCTCCAGAGAACACCGCCGGACTGCGCTGCGTCTCTTCCAGAACCCATCATCTACCTATCCCTTCATTTGTGAGTTACGCCTTTAAATAAATCTCCTTTTAACTACGTGGAGTGGCCTTAGTAATTTCGCCAATATCTTGACTCTGCCATGTTCTTACTGTGCATGACCTTTTGAAATAGTGTAACCTCCCTGCCCATTTAGTTTCTTCATCTGTGCAAGAAGGGCATAATTCTGTGCTCATGAGTAGGGCTAATGTGAGATTAAATGCAAAAATAAAAATTGGACCACTGATACTTCTTGTTGGTTGGTTTTTTACTCTTTGACTCTTTTGGGAGGTCTGCCACCCAGCTCCCAAATAATCACACACAGAGGCTTAATTCTTTCTTATGAATGCCCAGCTTTAGCTTGGCTTGTTTCTTGCCAGTTTTTCTTTCTTTTTTAAAAATATATTATTTTACCAATTTTGTTTTTAATTTTACATACCAACCACAATTCCCTTTCTCTCCCCTCCTTTCGCTCCCCCTCCACCCTCTTCCTACTCCTCAGAGAAGGTAAAGCCTCCCATGAGGAGTCAACAAGGTCTGGCATGTCAAGATGAGGCAGGTCCAAGCCCCTTCCCCCTGCATCAAGGTTGAGAAAGGTATCCCACCATAGGGAATAGGCTTCAAATGGCCAGTTCATGCACCAGGGATAAATCCAAGTCCCTCTGCCAGGAGTTCCACAAGCAGACCAAGTCATGCAACTGTCACCCATATTCAGAGGGCCTGGTTAGGTGCCCTGTATGTTCCCCAGAGTCCGTGAGCTCCCCCCAGCTCAGGTCAGCTGTCTCTGTGGTTCTCACCATCATGATCTTGACTGCCCCCTGCTCGTATAAACCCTCCCCCCTTTCTTTGACTGGACTCTAGGTGCTTGGCCCGTGTGCCTAGCTGTAACTGCTTCCACCAGTCACTGGATGAAGGCTCTATAGTGATAATTAGGGTTTTCACCAATTTGATTACAGGGTAAGGCCCATTCAAGCACCCTTTACTTTATTGTTAGGAGTCTTAGCTGGAGTCATCCTTGTGGACTTCTGGGAATTTCTCTATCACCAGGTTTGTCCCTAACCCCATAATGGCTCCCTCTATCAATATATTTCTTTCATTGCTCTCCCTCTTCATCTCTTCCCCTACTGGACCATCACATTCACTCATGTTCTCATCTCCCCATCCTGTCCCCTCTCCCCCACCACCCGGACCCCCCCCCCCAGTTTACCCAGGAGATCTTATCTGTTTCCCCCTCCTAGGGCATTTCATGCATGTCCCTCTTAAGGTCCTTCTTGTTACCTAGTTTCTGTGGGGTTGTGGATTGTAGTCTGATTTTCCTTGCTTTACATCTAATATCCACTTATGAGTGAATACATACTGTGTTTGTCTTTCTGGGTCTGGGTTACCTCATTCAGGGTGATTTTGTTGTAGTTCCATCCACTTGCCTGCAAATTTCATGATGTCATTTTTTTTTAACTGCTGAGTAGTATTTCATTGTGTATATGTACCACATTTTCTTTATCCATTCTTCAGTTGAGGGGCATCTAGGTTGTTTCCAGGTTCTGGCTATTATGAATAATGCTGCTATGAACATAGTTGAGCAAGTGTCCTTGTGGTATGATTGAACATCCTTTGGGTATATGCCAAAGAGTTGGTATGGCTGGATCTTAAGGTGTATTGATTCCCAATTTTCTGAGAAACCACCTTACTGCTTTCCAAAGTGGCTGTACAAGTTTGCACTCCCACCAACAGTGGAGGAGTGTTCTCCTTACTTCACATCCTCTCCAATATAAGCTGTCATCAGTGTTTTTGATCTTAGCTATTCTGACAGGTCTAAGATGGTATCTCAGAGTCATTTTGACTTATATTTCCCTTATTTGCCAGCTTTTCTCAACTTAAATTATCCTATCTATCTTTTGCCTCTGGGCTTTTATTTTTCTTTATTTCAGTATAGCTTCCTTTACTTCTTACTTGGTGGCTTGCTGTGTAGCTGGGTGGCTGGCCCCTGGAGTCCTCCTCTCCTTCTCTTCTCACAACCCGATCTTTTTTCTCTCTTTTCTCCTTCTATTTATTTCTCTCTGCCAGCCCTGCCTATCCTTTCTCCTGCCTTGCTATTGGCCATTGAGCTCTTTATTAGACCAATCAGGTTTATTAGACAGGCAAAGTAACATAACTTCACAGAGTTAAACAAATGCAACATAAAAGAATGCAACACATCTTTGCATCATTAAGCAAACATTCTACAGCATAAACAAATGTAACACATCTTAAAATAATATTCTACCACAGATACTTTGCACATAATTAATATATTTTGGCTCATTTCTGTTTTCTTTATTATATACCTCCTGTGCACTAGGTACTCAACAAGTCCTCCGTACACATTATTGCAAATTCTTACAAGAGACCAACCAGGTAGCAAGTATCCTTACCCTGAATGTATCTATGAAGAACTGAATGTTAAAGAAGGGGTGTGTTCACTCAGGTGGTTATGGCTCAAGGCACAGATGGCTATGACTGAGGTCTGTGTGGTCCTAACCTGTATCATTCCCCCACATCAGCATCCCAGTATGATTTAAAAAAGGTAAGTGTAGTTAATATACATTATACTACTCAAGGCCATTTCTCTGAAGACAATTTGCCAAATAGCCCATCTACCAAATGAGGGGCAACCCAATATATCTGCTTCTTTAAAATTGTCTTTCAGTGCCTAGCAGTTCATAGTGGGTTTTAAAAGCATTGAAGGTTGTCGGTTGTTAGTTGGCCCATTCCTATTCTGTCTTCCAGCAGCTTTGAAATGAACAGTTCAGCTCTATTGTATATCAGTAGGTAGACAAGGAGCTGGATTTAGTCCCCATTGCTCCTCAGCTTGCGGCGTGTCAATAGTAAGAACCACACTGTCATATGGGGTAGCTCTTCGGGACATTCAGCATGGCTTTGAGTAGGTTAAGTTAGGATGCTTATCTTTAGTACAGTGGAAGCTTCTGGAAGGCAGAGTTTGAACCAACTGTGATTCATGTTATGATAATTTTCAAGATCCTGGCCATAGAACTGGACATGTGCACCCAGGGATTGGCAGAATCCCTACTTTGGTTCTCTGATCTAAAAAGTGAGGTAACTATAGAAGACAATGACAAAAGAAACTTCTGGAATTTTCTTTCCTTCCCAGGATAGTATTCTAAAGCAGTGCCCAGCTCCAGAAGAATACCAAGCAGTAGGGCCATCTCTAAGACTTGAAAGATGCAGCACTCCCCACATCCTCAACCCCCATCTCCTCTACTACATGATCTTTCTATCAATCTGTACCTTGGAGACAAATTTTTCTGGATACTCAAAGTCAGCAATGCAAATGTAATAGTTATTGGGCTGTCTCTCTCTCCCCACTACCCCCTAACTATCTAGCTGCTCCTTTTTCTTTAATAGCAATCCCATTGCCTTAAATACTATGTGTGTGCTAGTAGCTCTTGGATTTATATTCTCAGCCTTGGCTTTTGTTGAGGTTTCAGATTTCTGTTATCTGACTGCCTGATTAATATCTTCATTTCACTATTATCTCACACCCAATACATCCAAACGAGAACTAAGACGTGCCACACTTTGTCTCCTGATCTATTTCTTTCCTATCTTAGTAAGCACCAAGTTTATTAGACCCCAAGTCTCAATCCCACCCTTAATTCCTGTGACTTGGTCTTCCTGATGCATCTGGAACCTTCAACATGAGATATACATCTGCCTCTCTGCTTGAGGACACTGTTGTTTTCTCCCTAAACAATTTACCATAGTTCCCAACTAACCTTCTCCCTCTATTCTTACTACAGCCATTTACTCTGCTTACAGCCAAATGACCCTTTAAAACTTTGTACCAACATGTAATCACTCTACTGTTCTAAACTCTTCCCATAATGGCAAAATATAAATGCTCAACATAATATTAAAAGCCACACTATGGACTCTTGCCTACTGCTCTCAATATATTTCCTAGCCCATTGCTCCTTTATCCCACTCTATACCAGTCATGGTGACCTTTTCAATGTTACACAGGCTGAGCTCATTCCAGCCTTAGAACCTTGAATTTCTATCTCTTCTGAAGAAGATTATTTCCTTCTGCATCTTTGCCTGACTCTCTCATTTTAATTAATTAATTAAATCTCTGCTCCAGTGCCTACCCTTTCAGAAAGGCCTTCCCTGATGGCTCAGGAAAAACACTCATCTTTGCTCTTTCAGTAAAGGGACAAAATAAGTATCAAAGAAAAGCAAAAGTGTGCTGTAAACTTAATGTATGTTTATTTCTCATGTGCCACTTCAGGGGTCATGGGAGCATCGCTGATATCCTACACAGGTAGCTTCTGAGAGTGATCTAATGGTTTCTACTTCTTAGGAAGAAAAACTCAGTAGGGATGAGGAATTCAAGACAAGTGGTTTTGTCTCTAGCAAAGTGTCGTGAAACTCATTGTCACACTCACTCTATTACCTGAACATATATGTGCTTAGCTGCAAGAGAGGCTGGGAAATGTCATCTTTTTCTGGGTAGCTTAGTTAATAAAACCCAGAGGTTTTATAAAACTAAAAGAATGATGAGGAAAATAGTTCCTGGGAGGCAAGTATGTCAGCTTCTCCTTATGCCTTTCTCATATTTCACAGTACGTACCATGGCTTGGGTCCTTATGTGTTTATTTGCTTCTTTGTTAAATTCCTATCTTTTTTCTACTATATAGAGTATTAGCTCAATAGGGAAAACCGTGTTTTCACTATTGTGTTTAGAAAGCCTAGCAAAGTGGCATGAATGTGTTCAAACTATGTTTGTAAGTGAATGAATAATAAAGAATTGAGCTGATTTCTATCTATTAATGGATAATAGGAAGCAGTATTAACTTTGAATTTTAGGCCAATCTGTTATCTTGATACAAACGGTACCTAATTAAGTTCCCAATGGGAACACCTACATCAGGTATTAATACATTTTTAGTGGGCTGAATTTATGGCTAGAGGATGGATAGATAGATGGATAGATAGATAGATAGATAGATAGATAGATAGATAGATAGATAGTATTAGTACCAAATGAGTTTCATATTTCACATAGCCTTTTGGTAGCAGCATGCTGTTTTAGCACACATGCTGGACACTTTAAAATTATTGATGTAAACAACTCAAATGCCCATTACATTTCACATATAATATAAAAGCTTACTGCTATTTCTAAGACACCACAACCATGAAGAAAAACAGTTGGATACTTTTGGTTAGAAAAACATTAGTTAGCTTTATTAATTTCTATTTTAAGAAACTGAAGGTTCAAGTTTAAATAACTCTAAGAATATTTTTCAAAGAAAAGAACAATGTACTAATTAAAATAGTTGAAGCCACACTCATCAGTCTTGATAGAGTCTCAAAACATTAATTAAAAAGGAAGTTACAACATGGTAAGGAGAGCCAAGTTGTTCTTAGAAAACTTTATAAGATGTAAAGATACTGCACATTACTTATGAATACACATAACTATGTAAGGATACTTTAGGAAATTGACTGGCAGATTCTAGACAAATCTCATGACAGTGACTGTCTTGGGAGAGCATGGGGAGAAGCCGTAGTTAGTAAGAAGGCCAAAGGGGCTGGATGACTCAGAGCACATGCTGCTCTAGCAAAAGACTGAGTTTGGTTCCCAGCACCCATGTCAGGAGGTTCACAACCACCTGAACTCCAGTTCCAGGGAATCCGACTCCCTCTTCTGGCCTCCAAAGACATGCACACTCACCTATACCCACCTCCCACATAGGAAGAAGGAGGAGGAAGAAAGAAGGAAGGAAGGAAGGAAGGAAGGAAGGAAGGAAGGAAGGAAGGAAAGAAAGAAAGAAAAAAAAGAAAAGAAAAGAAAAGAAAGAGAGAAAAGAAAGACCCATAAAAATCAATAGCACATATTTATGTCTCATCTACCAATAAATAAGAATTAATACTATTTCTGTATTTGCTTTTGCATTTCTCCCTGTGTGAATGTGTGTGCTTATACAAATGATATTTGAGTAGATTCTCACTGGAAAAGCTGTACAAAATGTATTATTAACAGCCCCTTTGACCTTCTTACTGACTCCAGTTTCTTCCCATGCTCTCCCAAGGTAGCCATTGTCATGAGACTTGTCTAGAGTCTGCCAGTCAATTTCCTAAAGTACCTTTACATAGATACATGTATTCATAAATAATGTGCAGTATCTTTTGATCCTGTAAAATTTTCTGAGAACAACTTGACTCTGCTTCTATGCTGTAACTTTGAGGCTCTATCAAGACTGATGAGTGTGGATTTAACTATTTTAATTGGTACATTGTTCTTTTCTTTGAAAAGTATTTTTAGAGTTATTTAGTCTATGTGTATATGTGTGCCTGTCTGAGTTTACATGTAACCCGTGTGTGTGCAGGTAGTCACTGAGGCCAGAGAGTGTCAGATCTACTGAATCTAGAATTATAGGCAGTTTTGGGCTGCCTGATGTGAGTGCTGGGAATTGAACTTAGGTCTTCTGGAAGAGCTGCAAGGGCTCTGTACCATTGAGCCATCTCTCCATTTCCTCTTCCTTTTTTTTTTTTTTTGTGTGTGTATTTGTGCACATACGTAAAAGCATGTCTCACTGTGCCTGGGGAAGCCACAGGAAAACATGTGTAAGGTGATTCTCCTATCACATGGGTATCAGGGATGGAGCTCAGGTTGTCTGTCTTGGCAGCAAGCACTTTATCCACTAAGTTATCTTGCCAGCTGTGCTGTTCTGTCATAAGAACAGAACTCATCTATAACACCTGTACCTATTGACATATGTTTGAAGGTTATCACACTCTTGCTTTATAGGCAATACCACAGGAAGCATCCTTATTGTGCACCCACGGCACTGTTTACCTGGAACATACCCTTAAAAGTGGCATTATGGGGTCTTATGCACATTGAAAACCATGTTTTACTGACTGCTATCCAGTGTTTTCTAAAGGAGCTGTGCCAATGTATCTACTTGCTGACAGTGTGGTAGGCCCTGATTTCCCATCTCATTATAATATTTGATCATATTTTAGCAGTAATTTGTTAGTATTTTAGCCAAGGAAAAAGGAAAACCAAGAAATACTCACCTCTTTCCATTCATAAACTGTCCCTCCAAACTGACTTTCTAAACACTTGAAGGCAGTGGAATTCATCATATCTTAGGTAAGTGAGCTACTGAATTCATTTCACCCAGTCTCTTAGTCTATGACATGGCAATGTCTATATCCTAGCAAGGTCATTTTGAAGACTATTTTAGACTATTAGCAAAAGTTCCCTGGCTTCGCTGGGCATATGGCTGGCCAGATGAACATTTGTTCTCTTCATATAAGAGTCTGCATAATACTGGAAATTGGTGGGACATGCAATAATATGTGCAATTCATTTACTCTGATATGTCGCAGGTTATAAGGTCTACCACTGTCTATTGTGACTTTTAGAAAGAACAAAAAGCTGCTTGTTGAGCTGTGAAATATCAACAGTAAAGCTGATCAGAATTACTGAGATGTTAAAATGGGTCTTGGAAAACCTGTGCCTTAAAATGAATCAAACACAGTGTTGTCTGTTTGGCTGTGCTGCAAGTAAACCCCAAGACAGAATTGGGAGCTAATTCTTTATTTGGGAGGCAATAGAGAACACATTGGTAGGAGAGAGAGGATGTGAAACAGGTAAGGAAAGCAAGCCAAGAACAGGTGCTTTATCAAATAAATTACTTTTGTGAGGAAACAGACCGTAATTCCACTGAGAAATTCTATTTGAATGTTGGCCTTACATCCTCCCGCTCCCCCACCCCCCACCCCTGCCTCCTGCTGCCCCAAAGTACAAGGGAGCTAGCCAGCTTATTCATGTGTTGAGTTCTGTTAGGTCTTGGTTGTGGGCTGACTTGAGAACTGCTGCATCAGTTCCCCATATTTCTCCCCCCTTATGTGTTGACGATTCTGCATTTCATTTACCCTTGCCCAGCACTTCTGCTAATCAAGGTTCTTACCTAGTGAGATTAGCCAGATTCTTAAACCTGAGTTGTCAAAACTCTTGGTTACTGTAATTGGTGAGACTGGGGTTACTGTAACTGCTAATTTGTTGTTTTTACTGGGCATAAAGGCACTCAGAGATGTCTCCATAAACGGTGTGAGTTTCCTGTGTACTCACTTGTAACCCTAATGTGTAGCTGCAACCTTGGTACATTCTGATAGTCTTAGCCAATCACCCCTGACAGCACAGTAAGTCCCTTTTATAATCTGTCAGGAGGACTAAAAATATATCCAGAAACAAGCACTTACCACGTGTTCCTCTTGTGTGTCACTGGAAGTGATGGTGACACACCATTTTATTTTTATTCTTGAATCTGTGTTTTCTAACAGGCAAATGGCACCACACAATGGGCCATTGATTCAAAGTACATATTACAGACCACACTCCGACACCATGAGATGCCACCCCAAGCTGGTACATTAACCATCTTTCCCTTTCATGCTGATCAGTATCAAGCTAGCAGCTTTGGATGTTACATGTTGTCCTGGAACTCCTGGTCTCGTGAGTGATGTTGTTTTACTTAGACTGACATAAAATGAGTCCTGGATTTAACACAATTTTGTGAAGGATCCCACAGCTTCCTTGGAGAGTGGTGCTGCTTAGATACTATGGGGTAAAAAGGCAAACCCATATCTAGACTATATATGGATCCTGATGAGAACAAAACCTTCCACCTCCAGGATAGAAGGGGCCTGAAAATAGATTGCTACTGAGTGGGTGGTTCTTCTGTTGTAGAGATGCTGGGAGGCACGGCCTGAACTACATATAGATACTTGATTTGTCAGTGTGCTGGGAAAGCACTAGCCTAACTGAACATCAAAGCCAGCTGCCCTCCTGGGTTGAGCTACTCTGTCCTATTGGCCACTTTGTGTAATTTCAAGGGTGAAGATTTCTTGTGAACATTGATACAGGGCATCTACATTCAGAAGCACTATGCTTCAGCTATACCAACAGATGGAGCTGGCCATGAACAGGCCAGCATCAAAACAGTTTGGTTGTGTTAGTCATGGGAGATCCATAGAAAACCAAAAATGAAAATGGAAGGAGGAGTGTTAGTATAACCATTGTAGGTGACAAAATTACTGAAGTAAATATGAATTGTCACCATGGAAAGGATAGGAAATCGTTTATTGATGTGGGAATCAAAATTGCAGCCTATGGTGATCCTGAGAACTTGCTGGCTAGCCAGACTAGCTAAAATTGCAAGCTTCAGGTTCAGTAAGGGACTCTATCTCAACGCAATAAGGCAGAGGAAAATAGAAGAAGACAACAACTCTGGCCTCCATGGGTGTATGTTCACGTATATGCAACACACACACACACCCACACACCCACACCCACCCCCCACACACACACAATTTAAAAGGTTGCAACCTCTGAATTACAAAGTGGTAGAAGAAGGAGAGTTATTTGAAACTGGACATAAAGTTTGCTATGGTTTGTATATGGCCTTTAAAAGTTCATGTGTTAGAGCAGTGGTTCTCACCCTTCCTAATGCTGTGACCCTTTAATACAGTTCCTCATGTTGTGGTGACTCCCAACCATAAAATTATTTTCATTGCTACTTCATAACTGTAATTTTGCTACTGCTAATGAAAAGTAATGTAAATGCTTTCAGAGATAGAGGTCTGCCAAAAGGGTCGTGACCCATAGATAGAAAACCACTGTGTTTGAGTTTGGTTCTTTTTCCTGTTGTACCTGTGTGTCTTCTCTTTCCTCTTGACACTGCCACATTGTGAGGCAACATGAGGACTCACCAGATATAGTCCCCTGACCTTGGACTTCCCAGCCTGCAGAACTGGGAGCCTAAATGAACTTCCCTCGACAAATGCCCCAGCCTTGGGGATTCTGTTACAGTCAGAGAAAATGGACTAAGACACAGCCATTGACCATACATGGGTGGGTGTGGTTCTAACAGCAGTAGTGAAATGAAGTAGCTGGTAGACATTTGAGGTCTGTCCATGTGTTTTTTCTGTTTGTTTATATGTGACTTGGTTCGCCAAAGGGTTCTTGTAGTTCAGCTAGTATTTCGTATAAGATAAAGGCTTTCATAAACAAACATAAAATTCCTGTTAATATTCCCCTAGACAGATCGACCACATTGGAACAAATGTATGATTTCATATGAGACTAAACTGTGTCTCCCCCCTCCCCCCCAGACTCTTCAGTGATGTGATAGGCCTGAGGGCTTTGTAAGGATCACCTCCCACTTTCTTGTGAGCATTTATCAATGGAGGAAATCCTGCCATTCAGCTTGTCTCAACTTTCTAAATGCAGACTGTTGTGTCTCTCAAATGTATATGTTAAGTCTATACCTTGCCTGCCTGTCTTTGGTTGCAGGATCCCCAAACTCCCAAGCAGCAGCTACAGCTATACTTTCAGATGCTTGGTGCATCTTCTGGCAAAACATGTTGGCTCTTTGTGAGACAAGTTTCCTAACCTTTAAAGCCCAGAGCTGAGGTCATGGGAAACTCAAAGCCCACCAATAAAACACTGGGGATAATGGAAAGCATAGCCATTCCTGTTTCACTCTTGGGTTTGTGGGTCCATAGATGTCTTCTTCCTCTAAAAAAAAAAAAAAAAAAAAGACTGATTGAGGCCAATGCTACAAATCTATACAGTCTACTTCATATCCACAGAATATTGCCTCTGAGCTGGTATTTTAGCTGCAGCGTTAGTGTGGCATTATAATATTCTATAATCCCAGAAGATTGTGGTATGTGATAGGGATAGTGGATTCCTTATTTATTCCTTCTCCCCTACCTCTGTTTTAAAGTGGGTCTTTTGGTCTAGCAAAAACTCTAAAACATTGAACCTAGTTTCTGCCACCTGCTCATGCTAGGGGGGCACACACCCAGTCAGTCACTATGTTATAGATCAAGTTTAGGGTCTTTAATAAAAAAAATATAAAACTCATGTGCAGAATAATGTGTGTACCTCTCTGAGGTTGGAAAGTGTCCAATGTAGCCATCTTGTCACCTATCAAATGGCTTGCTGGTTCCTGTAAAGAATAGTATTATGTTGAGAACTCGGTATTGATCTGTCACTAGCAGGTTAAACATGTGTTGGTGGTTGTCACTCTTGGCTTTTGCAATGGGCAGTGTGCTGGACCTATCCTCTGTAATGGGGACTTCATTACCAGGTAGGCAGTAGAAAACATGGTTCACCAAAACCAACTCAGCTCCTACAGTCTGAGATACTCTAATACCAGCCTGACATACTGTAGAATCAGGACAAGGGAGAGAAAGAGCCGGGACTGGGGCATGATTCTGAAGGAGGCACTTGATTTTAAGTCTGTGCAAGTGTTGTGAACACTTCCTTAAAATTGGTGACCTAGGTATCCCTCCTTTCACCCCATTCCAGTTCTGGGCCTTGAAACTGGGTTTTCTAAAAGTTGATACTAAGATGGGATTTGGATCATCAGATAAAAACAAGTAGGAGGGGGTGGGGTTGAGAAAAGGCATAATTGAAGCTACAGTGTAGGCCTGAAAAAGCCCTCACTGACTAGGCAGGGAATTCTAAAGCAAGTATCAATCATCCAAATTTTTCTGCCTTTGCTGAGATAACCAGGTCTTTATAGTCTTGCCTCAATCATTGTCAGACAGCTGCAGCCTTGGGAAGTGTACAACTTTGGTGAAGTGATTCTTTGCAGCAGGTATGGGCCTGCTAAAGCAGCCAGCAGACCCTGCAGACCCATTCCTCACATCTGGGCAGTGAGCCTTCCCTGAAGGGCATTTAGGAGGCATCACAGCCATGATGGACTTTTCTCTTTATCCTGACAACTCTTGAGCTCTGTTGATTTGGATGTCCTCATTTCCACTAACAAACAGCGTCTACTAGAGGGACAAAGCAGTATCATCGATTTGGAAGTTGAGATTACCAAGAATAGGAGGGGGTTGATGTAGTTAGTAATGGGCATCAGGAACCTGATTTCCAAAGATAAACAGGTGATTGCTGCATATGGAGGGTAGGAGGATGACGAGGCCAGGGACTGGAGTCAGGGAGCACTCCTTTAGGTAAATGCATGTCCAAGAGTGAAAAGGGTGTAGAAATGAGTACGAACAAAACAAGGCCGGTCGAATAACCTGGATTCCTCAGGAATGAAGTTTCATAGCACATTATCAGGGAGAACACAGCCAGAGAGATGGTAGCTGGGGACAAGGGAAGTACGGAATCCTAGAAGGAAATTCCAGATGCCACCATCAGCCAAGAAACAAGGATGGGAAAAGCTGTGGGATTCCCTCCTTGTTTGTCGTGAATGGATATCCCTACATTCACACAGAAATGTGTGTATAAATGCAGACTCTGGGGTCCCTCTCTCTTCTTTTCATTTTATTTCACATCAAGTGAATATTGGTCATTAACACTTCAGAATATTCAGGAATAACTTACCAACTTGGTGGGTGTGTTTACATATATGAGGAAGAGCGCGTATGGATGCTAAATAAAGGAGTGGGTGAGCCTAGCAAGTAAGCTATTATGTTGTTGTTTTCTGCCAGGTAGTGGCTGGGAGTATAAAAATTCATTGCCCTGTCTATCATTAGTGGGTTTCCTAATGTCTCTGAGGCTGCAAAGCTGAAGAGCTTTCTGCTCCCAGCTCACTGGCCATTCTGTTCATTTTTCTCACAGTAATGCCTTATCCTAGAGGTGGGAGTTGCTTCCAACAGCAGTTGGATTTGGTTTCCAGCTTCTTTTCATTATCTCAGAGCCAGCATCTTCACACCTCCTCAGAGGCACCAGATCTGGACAGGACAGCGTCCCCCATTCAGTGGCATGAGCCTGGTACCAGGATCACATTCTATAGGAGTGCTGGGGGTTGGCCACCAAAGGTTTAGTAAGTTGCACACTCTACTTCAGTAAATATCCCCAAATGTTTGTCCTTCGGAAAGAGCTCCCTCCTGGGTCATAACGAGAACCCGCTTACTCCAGGAGGGTAAACTTCCACCTCTGGGCATATAGCTACCTGCCTCTGCTCTTACTTCAGGCGGAACATATTCCATCCCAGAGCATGTTGTATGGGAAGCCCCAGGGTCTCTCTAGGCCTAGAAGGGAGACCAGACATTCCCAGAGGCTCCCCAGTGCAGCCAACAGAACAAAAGGGCAGGATAAGCGTGATTCTATTATCTTCAACCAACAGTCTGAGACAAGAATATGAGGCGGCCATCCACTCTGACCTTTCTCTCCAGCCGCCTGGCAGCCTTTTCCCTGGAAAATGAAACTTTCCACAGTGTCTGTCTTAATTATGCATGGACACAGTTGATTTGCATATCCAAATACTCAGGGCTGTGAAGCGTATGAATAATTTCAGCCTGATGGCTGGCTACAGAAGAAAGAAAAAGATGGGTAAGCTTGTGTTGTCCTCTAACCTGTGTATAGTTGGAATTCTGCATCCTCAGGGCCTGCATCTGTGGGGCGAAACAACTGTAGGTTGAAAGTATTGAGGAGAGTGGCATCAGTGCTGCATGTGTACAGATGCCTGTTTTCTTGTCACTGTTTCCCCAAACAGTACATCGTGACAAGTGTTTATGTAGAAATTTGGTGTTGGGAATTTTAAGTCATCTAAAGGTGATTTAAGGTATACAAGAGCAGAAGTGTAAGTTACTGAATATACTATGGTATTTTTCAAAAGGGAACCATTCCCCTGTAGATACCAAAGGGTAACTGTACAGAATTGGTGCCGACCAACTTACCCTAAGAAAACTGTAATTGTACAGAATTGACCAAGTTTCATCGTCTTTACCGTTACCTCCCACGACAAGGCCACATCAGTAGCCTCCTCTGTGCACACAGCTTCCCATTCTCCTTGTTTCCCCTTAGACAATTTCAGCCTACAAAAGAATCACCTGGCAGACAGAATCAGTAAGTTATCATGAGTCCTTGTAAAATCTTGGTCTTTTCTTGGGCCTTAATTTGTCACTGCCTGTAAACAGGGAATTTTGACTACATTACCTTTAAAGACATTTCCAGTCCTATGCCTTAACCCTACTGATGGACTTTTTTAAATTAAAAGATTTATTTTTATTTATGTGTATACATGTTTGTCTATGTCTGTGTGTATGTACTACATGTGTGCAGATGCCCTCGGAGGTTGTCTGTACGTGGGTTTGTGCACTTGAGTGCAGTATGTATGGAGGCCAGAATAGGGTGTTGTGTACCCTGGAGCTAGAGTTACAGGCTTTTGTGAGCTTCCCAAAAAGCTTGGGTCCTCTGAAAGAACAGCAGGTACTCTTAACCACCGACCCAACACTTCAGCCCCAAGAGGGGAGATCTTGGGGATCAGA